>JAVSBS010019833.1:0-29941 GCA_033124195.1 Coracias cyanogaster
TTGTGGTGTTGGGTCATAGGCTGGACTTGATGATCTTGGAGGTCTATTCCAGCCTCAATAATTCTGTGATTCTGTAACTGCTACCAACAGCCCTTCAGGGTATTTAAAAACAGAAGGGTTGCCGAGATACCCACATTGAAGCATTCATAGTGTATTTAGATACTACTAGCTTTGTTGGCATAGAGAGCAGAGTACGGCAGATAGAGCGGCGCAGGTTTGTGGGAGAGCAGCAACGGGAACATGAGGATTTGGAAACCAGTAGGAATAGAAGATTCAGGACTGAGAGTGGGGAAAGAGCAGAAGAGAGAGAAAAGTTTGCAGATAGAGATCAGTGGGAGATCACAGAGCTCAATATAGAGAGGAGGAATTTGAGTAGTGTGAGAAATGTAGGCATCAGAGACACAGGGTGCAGAGTAGCAATGCTCAGGGGAAAACAGTAAGTTGAAAACAACCAGTATCTCCCCATTCTTCCCTTCTGTGTGTGTATCAGACCTTGTGAGGCTCTACCCCTCTGGAAAACGCTTAAATAAGAATAGCCTCACTAGCCTGTTGCTGTAGGTAGTTTTCATACCTCTGCTTCTCCATAGCTCCTCCAGGACTGCCAGATCCATAGCATGTCAAACAAGCCGGGGTTAGTATGCAAGTGGGGAGGTCTAGGTTCAATGCAGATATGTGATTTTGAGCTGGGAGGAATGTAAGACAAGATATATTCTTGTTCTCTGTAGGACAATGGTGAATTATTTGGAGCAGTGGAAGAGAAAGGCAGAATTACAGGAACCGGAGCAGCAGAAAGTATGGAGAAAAAGGAAGAAGAGCATCAGCTGTTTGCTTCCCTGCATCTACTTACTTCATAAATCCTATATCCATTATTCAATAGGAATTTACATCATCCCTGTCTCTATAGTTTCTGACTAACCTTTATTTTTCTAAGTCTTCTGTGGGACAGAGGAGTATCATGACACCATGTTTTGTGGATGTAAGAATGAGTTACTGAGATAAATTAACTCATTCAAGGTAGCATAGCAAGCCAGCTGCAGATCAGAGAACTGAACCAAGTTCTCTTAAATTCCAAATATAACCACAAACCTTTCCTTCTCCCTCTCATCTCTTCCATCTCTCAAAAGAAATAGTAATTTTTTTTACTTACCTGAGCAGGCATATTTAGTAAAATTAAACACTTGCACAAAAGTTTGTTGGCTCAGTTTCAATTTAGACACACACAAAAAAGGCTCTAATGGAGATAGACAACAGAAGACAACGAGAAAAGACAAAGCAAGAAGTAATAATAATTTCTAATCTTATGGATGGGCTTTATAAATCTATGGCACTTTTGATCAATCTTAATCCCTTTAAAGAGGAAAAATAGACAGCTATTTTGATGGTTAAGCCAATTCTATGTGAAACAATAAGATTAAGTTTTGAGAAGGCATTTGAAATTGGAGATCATAATAAATACTATTTACAGAAAAGGAGCATAATAACATGTTGTCATCAGGAAACAGAATCATGACAGACTGTTTTCAAGAAACAGCAAGTTCAGACAAATCTTCAGCAATTTAACTAGTAACATTTCTCACTTTTCTGTGTATCTAAAGAGAAAATATTTAAATAACAACAACAAAGAAGTGATACATTAAAAAAAAAAATCACAAACACATTCCAAAAATTCAGATAATTGTCACAGTAAACACCTCCCTCACCTTCTTTCTTTTAGCTCTTACTCACCACTAGTCACTTGTCTGTAGGCTGGTGCACTTGTATTGAAATCAACTTGTAATGGGCTGTAAGCACAGATGGGTCTATGGTGTAGATCATAATTGCTCAACTAACACTTAAGTTGCTATGCCAATTTATACTGTCTATCTGGAGAGTAGCTTTGTATGTTCATGTTTTGTTTGTGGCCAATGATGAACCTGAACTGAAACGTATTTGTGTTTATTATGAGGGCAAGATAAAATGTATGAGGTCTTTGACTATTCATATCCTTCTTTGTAACTACTTGAATACTTTAAATCATGTGAGAGTATAGTAGTTACCAGCCATAAATATAGTTTAGACCTTTTTTTTTCTGATATGAAATATTTTTTGAAGAGTACTAAGGATGTGATGAAAAAGGACAACATCCATAAAATGCTTTAAAGTTGTAATACGTGAAATGTAATCTGGGTCAATATAAACCATGCAAGTACAATGTCACTGTCTTGATAGAATGCTAAAGTAAGCTCAGGAAATTCATCTTGAAGTCTGAATGTAGAAAGTGAATGAATAACCTGTGGTATTAAAGACTGGTTTATTTTTTTTTCTATTTATTTGTTTAAAAATATTTTTTATTTTCAATACATGTACACAGGAGAGGAAAATTTTTCTGACAGTTTTAGAGTCTTCGCTATTTCTCCTAATCCATTTTGTTGTTTCTGCCTGTCTTTAACAGCTCCTGACAACGACAGATATCCTAAGCCTTGTGGATTTGACAGGTTGCTGTTTATTTTATTTCTATTTCTAAGATGCAATTTGGGTGTTACAGGAATATGCAAGTGAAACTATGTTGTTACTCAGATTGTGAAAGAGATGGATTTTTCTTCCGTGAAATCATTAAAAGGTACTTAATAGATTAAAAAAGCCTCATATCAGAAAGGGAAAAGACAGACAAACCCATAATGGAAATGAAAAAAACATTGATTTGTAAAAGGGAAAAGAAAACCAAGTTAATGACTCTTTGTTGTTGCTGTGGGAAAGAAGGGCATGAGCACCACAATGACCTGCATTTATAAGCTTTCATTCATAGAAACCTTTAAGTGTATAACACCCAGAACATCAATATTTTGGCCTCACCCCAAAAGAAGAAGAAAAAAAAGACAGTTAGCCCTGAAAAGTGCCTTGTTTTGTTGAATGCACTGAACAGAAAATTGTCAGTCTGGTACTAGCCCAATTGTCAACAACAGACAGCCGAGTTTGTCAAGAAGGACAGGTGAAGATATCAGGTTACAGGGAAAAGAGGCATGTGAAAATTTCAGAGCGTGTCATCTTATTTTTTTTTTTTAGGATGCAAGGTTAGAATATGCCTATTTTAGTAGCAATCGAAGTTCAAAACTCTTAAGGTGGAGGTGAGGTGAAGGACTGCTTGTTTATTTTTATATTGCCTTCTTGCCTACCCTTCCAATGCTCAGGAACAAGCTGGCTTCTGTGTATTAGGCATGGTTACAACTCTTTTAGCTCTGTTGGGCGGTGGGGTGGAAGTGTTTAAAATCTTGCATGATTCCCCCTTCAAAGCAGTTTGCAACTTGTCCTCCTTGTAGCCTGGAAAGAATCATTAACATATTAAAAATGTTTAAGACCCTGGTTTGTGTTCAGATTGAATACAGAAGGGGAGAAGATCAGCGGGGGTAAAGGACAGGGCTACAAACCCAATGTTTAATTTTCTACATAAAGGTCCGCCTCAGACTTCCCATGACTTACTGAAGCTGCATCCACTTACCTCAGTGATAAATTTGGCTTGTTGACTCTCTGGTCATTAAAAAATTGTTTCAAGCCACTGATCAAATGCTGATGAGTTCCAGATAAACTCATGCTGAAGAATGTGCATCTTTGTGACCACTTAAAATCTAAGTGATATTATGAAATCAGATCAGGCAGAAGGTTTTTTAAGAGGGGGAATTTCAAGTAGAGGACATGACTTTCCAAGACATTATTTCTTGGCATGTGTAAGCTCAGAAGAACTTCCTAGAGGGGAACATATAAGGACAGATTCTTTCATGAGCCAGTCAATGGAGACATTTATGGGAAAATGGTAGATGCAATTTGAGTTCCAGAATATAAAAGGAAAAAGAAGTCCCTGTTAGAAGGGCCTGTCTAATTACTACGTTGCAGAAATTGTAGGTTTATTCATCTGTTATTTTATACTAGGACTTACAATTAAATGATGTCAGCTACAGTTTAAGAAAAATGGTGATTATAACCGATGATTCATTTAAAAAACCTTCTTACCATATAGTGCCAGCAGGAGATCAGGATGCAGTTGCACAAACGCTGGAAGCTGGACGTCAATGAAAGAAGAGCTTGGTCCCTCATCTGGTTTACAGCATATGAACGAACAAAGGCTTGAATCACTGCAGAGGAGACGGCAACATGGGAACAGGGATGCATGGCAATCAGTAGCGAGAGTGAGCCAATATGTGTCAGTGTCAGTCCCTACTCACAGGGGTGTACAGACCTTGAGAAGATGCAGGCAGATGACATGGTTGAGCCCACCTAAAAGGTTGTTGATGCCAAAAGGAGATGCTGTAGCTCACAGCTTCCTACCCTCTGCTTCTAACTGTGAGCTCCTGCCACTTTCCAGGCTGTAGATCTGGCATTGTTTTAATGCAAGATGAGTCAATCTGGCTTGCTAATCCAGCAGAAGTAGAGTGAGTTACTCTTTTTGACAGTCATTATGTTGACGTTTGCTGACTAAGGATACTAGAAAAGAGCTCTTTACCATGAGGGTGGTCAAACACTGGAACAGATACCTAGAGAGGCTGTGGCTTCTCCATCCTTGGAGATGGTCAGTGCTGGAAAGGACAAGGCCCCAAGCAACCTGATCTAACTTTGGAGTTGGATTTTGTGTTGAAGTTGGCTCTGCCATGTACAGGGAGTTAGACCAGCTGGCCTCCAGAGGTCCCTTCCAACCTAAATTATTACATGCTATAGAGGGGGCAGGAATGATTCATGTGTCTTGTATCCTTATTTTATACTGAGAAACCAGCGTGCATCAGTATCCCTGGCTGAAAATTTCTCTCTCAAACATCAAAGTAGTCCTGTCACTATTATGCCATTTCAGTGTATAAATTTATATGTACAAATTTCTATTTGCAAAGATGTCTCAGGAGGAAGTTTGGTTGGATGGTATAAGTCAGTACTTTAAAAAGATAGATATTGTAGGGTTGATCTCATAAACCAAGCATTATAAAGCCAGGTTATGAAATATGAATTACTAAAGTAACATGTACCGACTTAAAGTTTACAAACAAGCTTAAATTTATGTTTAAAAGAGACTCTAAAATAATCATATGATAATATAAAAGGTATTTTAACTGGTCCAGATTAATTTCAGTGGATGTTAAAAACATACTCAGATGCTTTCTCTACTTTGTCTCTCTGTGGCATGCCTGCAATGCAGCATGGCTTCTGGATTTTATTGGACCAATAAAAGTTGTTGTTGTGCTTAGCAATTGGACTTTTTTATGGTAGCAAATTACATTTACATCCATTTAGAGGCCCTTTCACATTGGCAGGGGTGTGAAAAAAGGCCCTGGAATAAAATGAGTTAAGGCTGTATATATGTGATCAAAGGAATGAAGGTATCAAATCCTTCAACAACAACAACAAAGTCCCTAGTAACAAACGCATATGCAAACATGACTTTAAAAAATCCCAGAGTCTTATTTGTAATTCCATACCTTCCTCTCCATAGCTGTCCATAAGTTGACAGTGTAGGTACATTTTACTTCCAGTTTAATGCTCCTCAACACTTCTGGAGTGGTGCAAAAGGGCTGGTTTGTACCATTCGCTTGTTTCTTCTCAGCTGTACAGCCAGACTATTAGCCAAAAATATACAAAGACAAAGCATCAAATCCATCTAAATTGTTTATGATTTATTACTATGCCAAGGAACTTTAGAATTTTTTGAAATTATTTCCATTTAATACAGACTATCAGCACTACAGACTCAGGGACATCCATCTTTTCTGCATCCGAGGACAAGTCATTACAACTCTACCCTGATCAGTAAGGCACAGGTTTACACAGGTATGCTCAAGAGGTTTGCGACTAGCATTTCAAACAGACTTTTAAATAGGTATGTGCTTCCTATGGCACTTCAATGTATTTTGGTGGGAACACAGCCACAGACTCCACATTCTGTTCAGAGAGGAGTGCAAGCGCACTACAACCACACTGAAAATTCTCTGGCATGAGGAGATTTGGGCCGGAGATGTACTGAATAGAGTGTGCACGTGTTGCCCTACAGAGCCCACCAAATAAATGTGTTGCAGATAAATTTGCCTCAGGGCGCTTGCCTGCACGGATCATTTCTACATGATGAGTTAGATCTCTACTATACTGGCAGCGACTGCAACCTGTATGGAACTACATGTTCTTTGCAGAGGTTTACCTTTTTTCTATACCAGACATTGAGTTGCTCCGAGTACATATACAGCAGCACTTTTTGAGGATTCCTGGATGGCCTGTGACACATCCATTAAAAGCAGTAGTAGTCTGCTGCCAAAACTGATACAGAAAATCAGGAAATGAGACAGATAAGCCCTCCAGTGTAACTCACAAATTCCAATTTCATTCTTTGAATTGATGTGTAGGACACCAGCCACTGACTTAAGTAGTGAGTCAACCACTCTGTCTTGAAACTAAGAATTAAAAAATAGTTCCTTTTGTTTGGACTTCATTTTCAATTTCCCAATTGTATCTAAAACATGCTGGGTCTGATTGCTAGTTTAAAGCAGCTAAAGGTCTCATTCTTCAGGAGCACATCTGCCCTGCCTCGTTGCTTCCACACTCAGTTGAAAATTATGTCTAAGTGGGAATCAAATGCTGAAACCAGAAAGTAGACAATTGCAGCTTGGTGGTATTCTACATTCATGAATCTCTCTTGTGCCTCACCAAAGGACGTGTGGAAGAGAAGTGAACTTGAAAGAGATTCAGCCCCTAAATCTCCATACAGAGCAGAACTGATCAGAATCAGGCTTGCTCTTTCCATACATCTATCTGCAAATAGCTATAGTATAGTACAAACAGATATAATAATCCAGTTTATTTTGGATGATTGATTAATGGGAACACTACTCATATACTCAGTGCATGACATTTCCTATTACTCGTTCATATCATTTGAGAGTTAAAGGATATAAATACTTAGGAATTTGCCGCCAGTTGGGTTGCCACCTGTCTGCTGAACACATTAAAGGGGGAAAAGGGTGAGTTGTATTCCATTTAAGAATGCTGCAGCTATCTGAGGGACTCTGAATAACATTCTGACACTCTCAGGGGAACACTTTCCATAGAAAGAGAGTCTTTTCTCCCTAACACAGATAGACATTTAAAGGACGTTAAGAAAGGTGGAGGTAGAGAGAAGGGAATGCTTTCGCTGAAGTCTACGGTGCTCTGGTGCTGATGCTTCTTTCAGTAAGATAAGTCACTAGACAGCTAAGGACTATATATATGCAACCAAAGTGAACATTTAGCAAACAGCTGTTGATCTGTGTATAGATTCATTGGTTCCTTGGTTAATGTTTATACATGACATTGTAGAAGTAGGTTAATAAATAGCTCATTTGCATGAAGAACTGGAGATGGTAAAAAACAACAACAACAAAAAAGTAACACAAGCGCTAATCCATCACCTGCATTTCTTTTTGTAAAATACCTGTCAGACTGACGGCAAAGCTATTCTGTAGTATGACTTCACTTGGTCCTATGAAATGACCACTGATAGGTCTGTTCACAGCATCTATAATTAGCTACTTACCTCTAAGTTTCAGAGATTTCAATCAGGAGAGTGATGTAAATGCTTTAAATCAGCCTCTGGAGATGCCTTTGAAACCGAGCAGACTAACACCTAACATGGGCATCAGCACTACCTATGTATGTCAGTCTTTCTCCTACAGCTTAACCTGGGCCTTCAAATAATGGAAGAGGCGTGGAGGAAGCTCACTGATGTCTCATTGGGAAACAGACAGCTGTGGATCTCAAGGGATCCTGGGGAGGATGAAAGCTCCTCTTGCTGCAGTTTTACTGGCCTTGAATTACCTCACAGCATCATTTAGCTCTTTTCTAGAGATATGCCCCAGAAGAGAGAAACCACTGATAGTCCCTTATGGAGTGTTATAAAGGGGGAGCCATTCAGGAATTAAAAGAGCTCTAATGTACGCTGCTCCTGGGTCTGACAGCAAAATTGTCAGAGAATGTGCAGGAAAGGGGCATAGTGACACAGAGACCTTCTGCTGCATGCAGAACCACACCACCCTGTCTGACCATGAATAGTTTGTAACAGAAGGCAGTGGAGACATAAATGAGGTTAACTACTTTATATAATTTTCTGAAACTCCAGTGTCAGTCCCCAATTCTAGGGGGAAAATTATAGTCCCCGGTCCCAAATTCTTAAGAGAAATGCTAAGGTAGAAGTTAAAAAAAAAACCCACCTGCTTAAAAAACAAGTAGCTTGGTTTCAGTGTGTTCTAGTATTTCACAGAGGCTATTTCTTTCTTCCCTTGGATCAGTCTTGTCTGAAATTTGTTTAACAGTATTGGAACATTCAAAAGAAAAAATAAAAGTTCACTGTGTGCTTTTTTATTTAAAATATGGTCCTTTTAGACACAGGGGAACCTACCCCCAGATCTTGTACGTTAATGCTTTTTGCAAACCAGACAACATTTTCTAATGTTGATCTTATAATTACTGTTAATCCTCCAAATCCTCAAACGGTCACCAGAAACCAATTATCCTTTCAAGTCAGAGATATTCTGGAGCTTACCATTATTATATATATATTTATATGTGAATGAGAAGGAGAAAATTAGTAGATACTTATGTGCATATATAGTCAATTTCCTTGATCATTACATTTTTTCATATGGTAGTTTTAGAACTAGCAGTCTGACTTGCAAATTTAAGTGCCATTTATTCCAGTGAAGTCAAGACTGAAGTGAGCAGATTTAGAGTAGCAAAAGGCTAAAAGTGCACTAGATCCTCCAAAACAGCTGTATTGTGCTGTATCTCTGGGGCCAATGCCCATGCTGTCACACTTGGGCATATCCTGGTCCCCCATCACAAAGCAGGTCACCTGAATATGACACAGCTTCTGTCAGGAGCATGCATTCATGTTCCCTTTGGACAGAAACTGGAGAGGAAAGAACGGAGGTGGCTCTTACCTAAGTCTCACCCAGATGCTGGATGTGATCAGGATGTATGCCTGACTGAGGAGCTTAACAGAGCTTCTGGGTCTCTCATTTTAGTAGTTACCTAAATTACTCGAATTGCCTAAGAAGCCGTTCCAATTTGCTGTGAGTTACCAAGAGAGAAACATGGCAGTATTCACATTCTTTGTTTAGGTGCCAATAGTACTTCCCAAGGAAGGTGACAGAGGATCAGGTCGTGTCAAACTAGAAAGAGAAGTTCAAGAGTCTCTGCATTTTTTTACTGGGTCACATCTGGTCTGCTCAATAGGCAAAAATTTGCAACTTCACTGAAGTGAAATGCAAAATTTGATCAGCCTATTTTTGTGAATACATCCTTAAATGTAATTTGCTCTTAAACCAACCTACTTAGGTGAATCAAACCATGGTAGCTCTAGCCATGTTAAAAAACTGTTACCTGGTATTGTTCTTCCCCTTTCACCTGACACATGCTCACTGAGCACAATTGTGTCCATCCATAACTACTGCCAGGTGCCATCATGGGCATGTTTGTTGGCAAAGGTCAGTCAGTTCAGCCAATTCAAGCAAAGGCTCATTCAGAGGAGTAGATCATTGGCCGAGGAGAATGGCAGGAGAGGCAATGTAGGTAAGGTAAGAGGAAACCTGGTGTTTTTTTCATGAGATATTGATGGAGTGGGAGCTCTGGGACATATCGGGAAGATTTTGAGAGCCAAGCAGAAGGGAGCTGATGACAGGTTAAGGGCCTCTGTGCTTGTTTCTGTATCTTCCTGAAACAGCAGGTATTTATTTCCCCTGTGTGGATGGTCAAGACAGGCAGCCTGCCAGCTCCCAGTAACCTGCTGCTATTTTGTGTCCTGCCTTGAATTAGCCCTGCAAATGAGTTTGTCTTATCCAGGAGTATGTTCTTGATTTATATCCAGTTAACAGAACACTTTTTTGGTGCAGATCCTGTAAATAAGTTTTGTTTGCATAGCAGTCCTTTTAAATACAAACCCCTTTCAAAGCCAATACAAGGCTCCCCAACAGTTACAAAAATGCCAGGAGATCCAGTATGTTTAAACACAGTTGCAAAACTGAAGTGCGCTGGTATGATGCTGTCATAAGATGGAGTGAGAGGTGCAGACAAGAGCAAAGCGCTGTATTCGGTGACCTGTCCCTACCCTGAAAGCAGTCAAGGTCGTCATGCAAGTCCTCTGGCCCAGTTACAATGCAGATCCAGCTTGCTATACAAGTTCCTCATTTTGTGCTCAGGCAGTGCAGAAACCTTGCTTGTGCCCTTGAACAAGGCAACAGTATCAGACTTAGCTTAGTAAATGTTTTGAGTGTGAGCACAGCCCATGGCGTACAATCTGGGTCTGGGACAAAACAGTGTAAAATTATTTCAAGTGTTGTGGAAAGCAACCAGAACTACCGTATGAGAATGTCCAGCTACAAGCAGCAGTTTTTGGCTGGCCCTGATAGGTATGCATATGCAGGCATACTTGTTTGTGTAGGCCAAAGGGGAGAAGCATATTGCAAAATATCTTAATAAGAAGAAAACATGACACTGAGCTGAAGTGGATTTTTAAACCTCTTGAGTATGAACAATATGCTTTTTTACTAAACGAGTTGTTCATAGAGATCAATGTACACAATTAAAAGAAAAAGACTAATCCTGCTGTAAGTTCACCTCAAGTATTTCATGAATTTCACATGATCCACCCACTTTTTTCTGTACCTCTGCAATTACCATATCAGCAGCAATAATTCTCTGTTGTTCAAGTGCCAGATACAACATGGCTCTCACATTCCTGAACGTGGTATATTGTGCTGCTCTGTTTGTTTGTTGTTTCAGAACAAGATTAAATTTTATTCACTTGTGCACCGCATTGAACTTTAACCCACTCTTCGTCATCTCCTTAATCAGTGATTTGTTTGTCTTGCTTTTTGATTCTCAGCTTTTTATGTTTACTTTAAATTCTGCATGAAATCCATGTTATTCAAATGCCTTTTTGAACCATGCTTAGTTTTCCTCTCTTATCTTATTTTGGCCTATCAAACATACGTGCGAAGCACAGAAGCATCTGACTTTTTTTTTTCTCCCTTCTACTAGCTAGAAAATACGAAGTAGCTCCTTTACAAATGCAGCATGAGAATTTTCATGCACTATTTTCCTTTTCAAATAGTCTATCTCTTTAGCAATATAAAAGCTTTGTGAGTCCTGTTTCAAGATTTTGCTCACATGGGAATGTTAGTTTGGCTACATAAAGCTGTAATTTTTCTCTGTGTGTGTACACACAGGACAAGAGCTGATTATTTGAAATTAACGTATTTTGAGTCCATTTTACTTAGGAAATTAATCTGTAATAGCTAAACAGGAAGAACTCCCCTTGTAGATGTGACTTCATTTGTTACTACTGAAGGCACTCCTCCCGTCACAAATTAGAACATTTAGCAAATATGAGAGCAAACCCCTTATCAACATTTAATTATACTGTGTATAGCAAGTAGTCACTGATCAGGCTCCCAGTGTGCTGCGCTTTGTTCAAACACTGATTAGATTTTTAAAATCAGCTTTCAAAGAGCTTTTACTTTAAACAGAATTTTATTTTATTCTTACCAACGAGGTGATCAATCACTGTACTTGTTAGCATGTGCTGTTCATGTGTTTACCGGGTCTTTCAGATCTTTCGCTTATGTAGCTTATTTCTCCAATGTGAAAAAAAAAACAAACCTGTCGCACTTTTATCATAGTTATATAAGTGGCAATAAGATATAGACAATTATGTAAATAAACATTTTTGCCACTCTCCAGTGACAAGTAATTTGATTGGTGTATACCAATGACAAGTTGACTATGTTCTCTGTCTCAGTATCAAGAGTCTAAAAAGTGCAAGACGGTTTCTTCTTGTACTTCTAGAAATGCTTCCTGACTATCAGATTAAAGGGTATAGGAAAATGCAATTTCTTTATTGGTTCTACAAAAAAAACCCCAAGAGATGGAAAGATGGGCTGTTCTTGCACAATCTTTCCCCCATGGCAAATGAGTTAGCATCTATATTAAAGCAATTGGTATCTTGGTACTTTTAAAAAACAAACAAGAAGTATCTTAACTGCATCCTTGTTTTCCCATCCATGAATGAACTAATCTCAAAGGCTCTGACTGCAAAGACTCCACAAATGAACAGTGGAGCAATTTCAGCAAAAGGTCGAGTCTTGATACCAACGGGTTGCAAGATTTATTCTTCTTTCAGGCAGGCTTTCAGAGGAACAGATTTCCATTTGCCCAAATTAAAACGTTTACAGTTCCAGAGAGAATAAACACCTCTTTGGGATGTGTTGACGTCATTGCAAATTTGAGCACAAAGTTCAAAATCACCCTGTGAATGATATATCTTTTTTAGTCACACTGACATAAGCAATGATTCTTAAACTATTGCCTGATGTCTGAACCCAGTTTATTTTTATACCTCAAAATCTCTCTGGATCTCAAAGAACAACCCTTCCTGTAATAAATACAATTCACTTCAGCAGAGAACTGCCAATAGTTTGGGTTTAATATAAGGTAGTGCTTTCTTGGTATGCATCACCATGGTTTAGCAGTAAAACTGTCAGGATGTCTCACAGAATTGCTTAGGAATGATCAACATCCTAGGAAAAACAGTAACCTGCAGTTAGTGAGGGTGAGTTGGTCTAGTACACAGATCATCTGCCTTTACTTTAATCAAGGAAGTTTTACTTTAAAATCTTAATTCACTTGTGAGTCTCTGAGGGTCAGAATGGTGACCTGTTAGACAACATGAAAAAAAGGAAAAGCCCAGCTGGGTCAGACCATGAGTCCATTTAGTTCTGTATTCTGTCTCTGGGAGTGGCAGGAGGAGGTGCTTTTTAGGAAGATATGTGAACTTGGTCTCTTTCTGTGCTCTGCTCCTGTCATACATCCCCAGTACCCTAAACTGTTAGATTAGGAATGGTGGAGAATACATCCCTTTAGTACCTCTTCATGAAACATAAATCTATCTAATCCCTTTGTGAACCTGCTGAACTCTGCCTAACAGTGTCCTGTGGCAGTAAACTCCAAGAGTTCACTATTTGCTCTGTAAAGTACTTTCTTCTAGCTGTTAAAATAAGTTTAAAATATCATAGGCTTGTGCGCTATATATGTGCATAGATATAATATTCAATTACATTCATAATTGTTTGTTCTGACAGACTCCCATTCAATTTGCATGTTCATATTTATCCAGGAGGACAGCATAGTAATAGTGGAAAAGCAGACTGACATGCATATTATTAGTTGTTCCGTGCTAAAATATGGAAGCTCTTAAGTGTTTAGTCAGGGAACTTGTGCTTATCCTGGTCAGAAGCTGAGAGCTCTGTTTCTGAAGTGATATAAAGCAGAATGGGTAGTGTGGGGTAATCTACCGGAAGGAAAAGATGCAGCTGAAACTTTAATTTGCTGGTTAAAAGGATTCTGGCCTTTCTGAAGCAGCATCAGGGCTCTGTCTAATCTCCTTCCTCCACTCTTGTTGCAACAGAGGGTTGCCTAAGTGAGCTATGTTGGCTCTTTGCCACTCAATATTTCCCTTCACCAGGGAAACCCCCAACTGGCTTTTAAACCCAGCTTTATGGCCTCAGGATAGTGCCAAAGGTGGTATGAAGCGCCTCACCACCTCCTTCAAGAATCTGAAGGCAAAGATGGGGGAAGGGATCAGAGAAAGCAACCTAGGTGAGCTCATAGTGAGCTATTCCTTCCACTTTGTTAGCTGATGCCTATTGCTTAACATACTTATCATCCCAGCTTTTTAATTTTTTTTTAATTTCAGGGACAAAGTTGCAAGAACTAATACATTGGTTTTGGACAAGCAGATGGGAAGTAGTGTGCAAACTGCTTTGTCTTTGACAACTGAAAATCATGTAGACTTATAGAAAATAAAGCTTATAAAAGTGCTTTGTCTCTGCCATCCAGAAAACATATTCCTCCAAGAGGAAGGTCTGTGATTCAGGGGGAAAATCCCATGACAAAGCCTTTAGCCCTAACAATTGCATGTAAGAGAGATTAAGTCATGGGAAACTCCTGTGAATAGAGTTGTATGAATAAAAAGAAACATGCAGCAACATGAAACATGCCTAGCTTCAGGCTTCGCTGCAGACTTGAAACACAAACGACATTGAGAGTTGTTGTTTGCTGGAGTAGGTGTCTTTCAAGAAAGCAGGGGCCTAGTTTCAAGGGACCTGGGAGGACACACATGGGTGGCTTGGCTTTCCATCAGAAGGATTCAACATTAACCTTTTCTGGTACGTGTTGATGCAAAAAAGGAGAGGAAACTTGGTACTCTCAAAGGAAAATTCTCAAAGGGACTGCTTCTTCAGGCTCTGGGTAGCTTGGGATCTCCGTCCATGTACACAGAGTCCAAGCAAACCAGGAAGCCTCAGTTTAGCCTTCAGGAGCTCACAGGGCAAAGCAAGGCAAACAATGGCAGAAAATTTCATTTAAGAAAAAAATTATTTATTTATTGCTCAAGCCATTACACGGCTGCTCAGCTAGATCCTTTTTGGCTCTGTAGCAATCACCAGAAGCTGCTGCGGGGCAGGGCTGCGGGGCAGGGCTGTGGGGCGGGCGGCCCCGGCGGTGGTCACACCAGCGGCAGGGAAGGCTGGGCTTAAAATCAGGGCTCGGAGCTCGAAAGGGCCTGTGCGGGATTCAGAACCGGCACCGGAGGACAGGAGACAAGTGATAGCTGCCGCCGGGACCAGACCCTCCGGGCCGGGCAGCCTCTTGACGCCGGAGGAGCCCACCCGCCTCCGCGGGAAGGCGGGACGGGGACAAGGCGCCCGCGGCGGGAGGGCGGGCTCCGGGAGCCCTCTGGGAAATGTAGTTCTCCCGCAGAGCGGGGGCGAAGCGCCGCGCTTCTCCCCGCCTCCCCGCGGCGGGGCCCGCCGGGAGCTGTAGTTCCTCCCGCCGCCGCCTCGGCGCCGGTCAATGGCGGCGGGGCCGGGCACGGCTGCTCGTCCCAGCGCGCCCCGCTCCGCCGCCGCTCCCCCGCCCCGCCCCGCCGCCCGCTGTAAACAAACAGGGCGGGGAGCGATGGCGGCCGCCGGGCTCTGAGCGCTGGGGTGAGGGCAGGCCGCTCCGGCGCACTCCCTCTGCAGGGGCCGGGGCTGGCGGCACACATGGATGACAGCAAGGTGAGGGGCGGCGGGGCCCACCGGCGGCTGGGGCCGGTTCGGAGGCGAGGGCAGGCGGCGCGTTGGGGCCGGGAGCCCGGGGAGCGCTCCGGAACGCGGCGGGTTCAGGCTACGGGCGGTGTGTGAGGTGAAGCACCGCAAAGCCTCCTAACAGTTGGCAGGCAGGGGACTGCCGGTGCCGTGAGTGCTCCCGCTAAAGGCTTTTGGGGTGAGCCTCTTGGGAGTCTTCTCTTGGAGGCTTCTGGTTGCTGCCAGCAGGGAGGGGAGGTTGTCAACTTAGTTCTCGCTTGCTGCATGCGGCGGAGCACAGCGCTTGGATGCTGCTTCTGGCTTCTTAAAGCTCCAGGAGTGGGCCAAAGGCTGGGGCCGGACCCGTGGTCTGAGGTGGTGTGGTCGATCGTGTTCCTGTAGCACCCTGAATTTCTTAGATAAGTACCAACTGGACAAATGGTAAGGTGCTTGGGTTGCAGCTGCTGGTGCTTTGATTCTTCCTATGAGAACGGCCTGGTGGCATCCCTGGAGGTACAGGTCTTCATTTAAGCAGGATGAAACATCAGAGGATGCACAAGGAGCACTTCTGCCTGCTTGCGCTGGTGCCCCTAAAGCAGGACCTACAGGGCACGTGTGAGGAGTGAGAAAAGAACTGCTGTGCCCACTCAGTGTGGCATTTTTAACTGAAACTCCCAGTTTGGGTATTTTAGCTACTTAGAGTAGCGGTTATGGTGGCATCCTGGGTTTTGTGCCAGAGATAGCTTAAGTCCCCAGGAGTGAGCTAGGTGAAGCCATACTTGAGGTGGGCTGTGAAGCAGCTGTCTTCTGACTCATAATAAATTCTGAGCTTGGCTTAAGTTTTAAAATTGGTCATGTGGTAGTCATGTGCCTGCAGTACCTTAGCTGTTCTCAAGCCACCTGGGTTTTTTTTTCCCCACATGAATTTTACTAAGACAAAATCACATTGCTTGTGCTGAGCCACCTTAATTCAAATGGAAAAAGAAAAAACCTTGATGTAATTTGTTAGGGAATAAATCTAAGAAATTTAGGGGCAATCAAGAATTTGGCAGTGCAGAGGATCCAGAAAATGGATCATAAGGTTGAAAGGTTCGTATGATTTGATTCATAGGAACCTGTATGAAAGTTCCATGATGAGTTGCCATTTTAACATGTATACTACTTGGTTTTATTGAGGCCTTGTCTGAAAGCTGGAGAGTAGGGGGAATCTGTATCACTGAAGCCAACCAAATGCTCACAACTGTAAGAAGTGCATGAAAGTTTATGTAATGAGGGCAGTATTTTAGAAGATCTAGAAGATTTAATTCTGGAGTCGTATATAGTTTGTGAGTATTAGCTGATTTTTATTTTAGTGTTAAGAACACTTAATTTCTCCTATGTCAGAATTAACTTTTTTCGTAACAGATAACTTCCTGATTTTTCTTTTTTTTAAAAAAATCTGATCTATTGTTGTGTCTCGTAGAGTCCTGATAATCTGCTTTTTTTTCTGAAACATTTTTGGATGCATTTACTAAATAAACGAAATCACCCAATCAATAAGACAAGTCTTTGCTCTGTTTTCCTTAGAAAAAAATTGATGTCAAATGAACAAAAAAACCTGCAGTGTTGAGTATTTATTCTGCCTATATTCACTCTCAACTACAGTTTCCTAGTGTGATGTTTTTACTTAAAAATTAACACTGAGATACTTGTGAGGACAGTGGCTCTGAAAACAGTCCTTCCCAGAATTCCTAGATGTGGCTGTATCCAAGGAAAACTTGGAAAATCCTTGTTACCTCAGCAGGTTTTTCACTGGGCAATAATATTGAGTGATAAGGGATCCTCATGTGTTCTACTGAAAATAATTGATATTACTAAGTGCCTCCTGCTCTTGAAGGCTTTGCTGTAGCTGTTTTGAAGGGCTGTGGTGCCTTTCAGAAGAAGTTTATGGGGTTGCAGGTTGCCCAGAGGGTTTGGTGGATCCATTCAAGAGATCTCATTTCTCTTGGGGAAGCTCTTCCTGTTGCATGTTGCTGTGTCAGGATGAAGCGAGCACTATTTAAATTTCTTTTTATAGTCTGTGCAGTCTTACAGCTTGAGCTAGCATGCTCTTGAAATCTAAAAGTTCCCCTGAGTCATGTTTTCTTCCTTATTTGAGAGGGTTGGCCTGCCTGGCCTCAGAAAGTTTCATTTGTAAATCAAACGTGTGACTGAGAGGAATTCCCCTGAAAAAACTCAGATAACTAAATTACATTGGTAGCAAAGTAACTGTTCTATAGCTGCATCCACCCACATTCAGTGTTTTCTTTCATCCACATGACATAAAAAAATTTTTCTTGGGTTTGCAGGCTGTCATGTTTTCCCTAATTCCTACTGCACTCTAATTTAGCCTTACCTGGTTTAAAGAAGCCTTAGAGAAATGGTTCGTTGCAACATATTCCTCAAAATGGGAAGGAAATGGTAAGAAACAAAAGGCAGAATATCTGAACGTCAGATCTAGAAAATTTTCAAGTTTCAGTTTTCAAGGATGTTCTTGAATTATTCACGCAGAAAATCCCAACCAAACCCCAAATATGCCCTTCTTTTCTTTATCCTATAGAGCTTCTCTGAAACTAGAGCTTGTTCTGATACTGATCTCACTTCTTGTTGTGGTTTGAACTATTGGTTGTGTAATGAAAAGAGTTTTGTGATGTAGCAATTCTCTGGCAATTAATCTCTTTTAGAGTAACACGTACCTCTGAAGTATTTAGACATAGGAAAAAGGAGAAATTCTGTCGCTGTAATTTCAACCGTTATAGGTGAAATTACTGGGTTAGTTTACAAGACTACATACAATTTATTATATACATTGGGAAGCAGGGGGTTTGTATTAGGGTAAGAAGTGTATTTCACATTTGTGTTGATAAAGAATTCTTGTTGATAACAGTTAAAATACAGTTCTCTGTAGCTAACTGCAGTCTTCTGTATTAATTACAGAAGCTTTTATAGGGTACACTGGCAATACCTGTGTGAGTAATTAACTTATTAGTTTATGGGTAGAAATGAGAAACAAAAAGTCTTAACATTAATTTCATTGGAATAACAAAAGTGTTCTAAAAACAAGCAAACAAAACCCAAACCAGTAACAACAACAACAACAAAAAAGTTTGAGGTTGCCGCCTTCTTTTACAAATATTCTTGTCCTGTAAGGAAAAGATAGCTTTAGCTTTCAAAAAGTTTAGATGAAAAGTATTTTTCTTCAAAAATAAACTGAACTGAGCCAAAACATAAATGAGTAGATTGAGTTTTAAGAAAAAGTGCATTTTGGAGACAAATACTAAATTTTATATGATATTCTTTATTTTAAAGAGGCATTAAAAATAGATAATGCATCGTTCTTAATCTTAACAGTGGAATATAGCAATTGATTACTTTTGTGAATGAGAATGAAAATTTAGTAAAAAGCACCCAATAGCTTTTAAAAATGCCTTGCTAGTTCAAGGCAGCTACTTACATGTTATTGGGTATACAAAGGAAAGTTAAAAAGCAGGCTTAGGAAAGCCTTTTGTTACCCACTTCTGAAGACAGTAAAACAGTCCAGATTTTTAAAAGAGTAGATCTCAATCTTTTGCTCTTGTTTTTATTCCAGGTTAGTTTCTCAACTTTGAACAGGCTGGGTTTTGGCTGTTGGCTTTCTTTTGCTTGTAAAGAAATTTTTGCATTGTCTAAACGAGGAAGCAGGTCCCTTTATGCCTGTAAAAGGGGCTGTGGCTGTTGAAAGCTGGATCTCCTGCTCAAGTTGTTTGCTCCTGGTTGGATTTGAAGGTCCCAGGGCCTTGGGCAAGGATGTTGGTCTTGAGGTCTGGCTATTTCCAAACCTCCACAAACTTGCAATGTGTGAAGTGAAAGAAAAGCCTTTAAGTAGATAAGGTCAGAGTGCTTTCAGGTGTTAAGTGAGCTTGAAAAAGCCCTCAGACAATCTTCCTATGGTGAATTTATATGTGTATGGATCTGTGGATGCTCTTGTGCTCATACGGCCTTTCCTATCTGGGGGAGTATTTGGTGTTAGGGCAGGGGAAGGTGCACAGCAAAAGGCTGTGCACAAGGAGTTGCACTGGTTTCCCCAGTGGCTAGCTTTGGAATATCGAACACCCAACTGTGTGATCCTGAGGGGAATTTTGCTGTAAGTCATAATTACGGAGATGCACATGTCCATTGGAGGGAGCGTGGGTGCAAGTCACATGTGAAAACTTGTGCTTAAAATAGAGAGTTTGATGAGTCTTGGTTCATGAGATGTCCTCTAGCACATCTCTGGCTGTGACCCTCACTGTTGTGGGTGACCAGGATCACAAAGAAGGGTGATCTTCCCAGGCCATCCTGCAATCAGGTTTAAGGAATGCTTTGAACACTGCAGCAGGGACTGACAGCTAGTGTGGAGAGCAAAGCACAGAATCTGTTTTTATAATGACCTCAGTTGTTAAGGAGGTGGGTTCCTATGTTTTCACCCTTCAGGGGTTTTTCAGTGTGCAGGTTTGCAAAGTGCTGGAGAAGTCTTCCACCCAGGCTCCTGTCCAAATGTCAAGTGTTCTCTTTGCTGCTTGCTTGGAAATATAAAACCTAAATAGCCTTGATTATAATTTGAGATGGGCAATTTCAAATCATCGGATGTTTTAACAAGTTGCTGCTCAGCATTGCTCAAATGACGTGTCTGTTTTCTCACCTTTGCAATGAGTGAGTAAAATGGAAGAGCTTAAAGCCTGCAGAGCAGGCAGAACAGTTTCATTTTGTTCTTGCAGTGGACTGGGAGGATATACATGGTAGTGTTAGTTGGCCATCCCTGTTGCCTGTTTCATGCTCTGTCAGATATATTTAAAGGAGTGTCTGGGTTCTGTTAGTGTAAACTGGGAGAATTTGTATCACATGTTGGTGGATGCGCTTCCATGCATGAGGCTCCATGTCTTTCTTGGGGGTAAGAGGAGGACTCTTACCTGCTGAGCGGTAAGGTGGCATCTGGGTGATTGATGCACAGTCATAAGGAGCAATTCCTGCCTTTAATGTTTACCCATGACTTGTGGATTCCTGCGTAACACTTTATGAAAACTTGATATTTATTCCTAGCTTGTGCTTTTTTAAAATAGGCATTTCAGCCAGATAGTCTTATTTACCCATCTATACTAAAGATTACAATTCTTAGTATGTTAATCACTTTGTATGATCAGACTTTTGGTATTCATTTCTATTGACATCTGCTTAAGTGTTTGCTCACTCAATAATATCTTACATTTTTGGATTGCTACCGAATGTGTTTTGTCTGCTAGTGAAAGTTAACTAAATAATCTGTTAAGCATGCAGTTGAGGAATAACCAGCACGCTTACTAGCTGGGCTTTGTACTGCTGCTGTGAATGGTATGCTGTGACTTAGCAAATCAGAGAACTTCATCTTTTTAGGAGACTTGTGACTAACTTCATTTGATTACTGATTTTGAGACAGAGTTTGCAAGCATGAACAGACTCCTTCCCCCTCTATTGTAATGAATGTGGTGCTTAAGTTTTATTTCTTGCTAATAATTTTTCTAGTTTTATATAAATTCTGTAGACAATGACCAGCTCCATGCTAAGTTAAGTTCTGTAGACCTATACCTTTAGCCACTAATGCAACCAAGAGTCTGCTTAAGATGATTTTTTGAGCTGGATCTCAAGTACTGGCTGATGGAGCACTGAAGAGCTACTTGTTTATCTGTGAATGAACTGAGAGCTGCTGGAAGGTGGTCAATGAGATCAGCACTGATGATCAGTAGTGCTGAACAGTGCTTCAGGTAGTGTTGTTTAATTCCGCCAAACTGTTCAAAACCTGCAGATGTCACGGTGAGGCCGGCTTTATCACAGGCTTCTACCTGAGTGGCTCAGTTCCTCGGGGATGTGAATACTAGTAGCTGTGTTATATGTATATCTCCATCCTGAGGAGGACATCTCCATCACACAATCTTCTGTAGAGATCTGCTGAATCCCTCTAATTAAAAAAAATCCAGAAATCTGAGAGCTTTTTCTGTATGAGGGCAAGTAGTTGCAGCTATTTCCAATTCCAGGTCAAATAATTTTTTACCGTGAACACTGATGCCAGGCAAGAATGATGTTATGATTGAAGTACTGTATTAAAAAGAGAAGGAGTTATATTTTTTCTATTTTCTGAAGTCTAAGTGACCTGAAATAAGAGCTTGATGAGATTTCTGACAAATGCATGTAATTATTAATATTTCTATGACAAATTTTAGGATTAATGTTTTTCTAGGTCTTGCTTGAATATGACTTCCTGGAAAAAAACCAAATCCCTACTGCTGAATGCTTATAGATCGCATCCCTTTATAAACTCTGAAGGAATACAAAGGGAATTAAAAAAAAAAAAAGTTTGCTTGCTTGTTTTTTCTTGATCTGCTGCCATATTCAACATCAGCTAGCACTTCTGCTTTGTCTTCTTTCTGTCACATCAGCATAGCGGCTGAGTAGATAAACATGACTAGAAGCCAGGGAGCTATGATAATGTGGGATAGTGGCAAAAGATTTTCCAGGCCCTTTTTTTCCCCAGCTGGGTAGCGTAAGGTTACAGCAGGAGCTTCTAAATATTGGTGAGAAAAAACTGTTGAAGATGCAGGATTTCATTAAATCATTTACCAGACCAGCTCTGCAGGGTGATGCCTAACTGTATGGTTAACTCCAGTTCAGGAGCCATGAAGACAGTATGAGTTGTTTGGGATGCCGTGAACGCAGATAATTAGGGTCTTACTGCTTAAAGTCAGAGTTAAAAGGGAAGGAAGCTTTCATTATTTCCATAGTCCTGGTGGTTAGAGCATTGGCAAGCGATGACCCAAGAGCTACAAGCCTTTTCCCCTGTGTGCAGGGCCGCTGCAGTGGTAAAGATGTTGGGACAGAGAGCAATTAGTACACCTCTCTGTCAGAAGCTCTCTCAAGTGACTGAAGGGAAAGCAGTTAATTGATAATGGTCGATCCAGGATGCATTTGCAATGTGCAAAGCGGTCTACTCCAGCATCTAATTTTCTTGCAAAGCACTTTGACTGCTTTATGTCCACATCACTAGATCTGTCCTTAAAAACATGCCTTTAAACTCAAGACCTGTGAGTACTGCTTGTGAGTAATTTTCATTGCCAGTGCCTGCTCAAGATGCTGGCTGTGGGAAGGTTGGGTGCCAGTAGCTTTAACTTGACGGTTGTGAGAAACAGCGTGGTAGCAAGTATTCACCTGCCTGACATTCTCGTGGAAGGGCATGGCTGTGATGAGCCCCTGTGCAGGACTGAGACACAACTTCCTTTGTTTATATGGTAGTATGTGGTGTGCTGGGACTCCAGCCTTGAGTGCTAGCTCACACTTCTAGAGGGTTGGAACTCAGAGTGGAAAGGTTTTTTTTGAAGAGAGCTGGAGTGTATGTCTCTACAAGAACTTATCTAGTTCTTGAATTCAGAGATTTACTTTAAGCTACCTTGCACTGGCACAGAAAAGCCTCAGGTGCTAAAAGTCTTTGAGACATGTAGTGCTTTGGCTGTAGTTTATAATGTGATATCCACAAATCTTTCAAGTGACAGTAATAATAGATACTAAATTGTGAGTGCCTACAGCCTCTCCTAGGAAATCTGTGTATATTTCTAGCTCCTGCTGAGCTAGGAGTATAAATCACATCACACAGAAATATGAATGTGGTTCCATGAGAGGACAGAGTCATGCTTGTCATGCCCAAAAGGGGACAGTCACTTTCCTTTCTTTGGAGCTTCATTCCCCTTGGCCATGGCTAGCTCATTTTGTCCTACTTTGGTCAATACAGTATCTGAACTAAAATATCTTAAGGAGAGCACCTTGGTGGAGCGAATGTGTTATTCAAACTGTATTCAGCAGTTCAAATGTAAAAGGGATTGATTCCCCTGCCCCATTGCTTTTCTGAGTATATTGTCTGTGTCATTATCACTAGATGTCCATTAGGTACTTTCCATTCCTGCTTTTGCTTATGGTAGGCAGCTATTCCTGAATAAATTAGGAGAGGCAATATAGAGAGAGTAGGATTATGTTGGCATGTGGTTGTTGACTCACTTTCCAAAGAAAGAATAGGCTCAATTGTATAATTCTTTTTTTTCTTTGTTCTAGCACATCAGCTCACTATGTTATTGTTTTTATTGCAGCCTGCTAAGTTTGTAGAACAAGTGACTTCTTTCAGTTTCAAAACCAACTTACTTTGTAGTATCACACAGTAAAAAGCGCCTTCTTTTATGATGAACTCTGATATATTGAACACTGTCTGTTAGAAAAAGTCAATTCTGTATACAGTATGGTGAAGCCCTAAGCCAGCAGTGAAATTCATTTATGTAGGTGAGTGTGTTAGGTGTGTTTCTCCACACCCCTTCCATTCAAACAGCGTGGTCGGAATGCAAATAAAGAAATCCTCACTTCAGAGGGGAGTGGGGTGTGTGGCTCACGTAATCCTTACAGGGTGATATTACCTGATGGCCAGTGTATGAAGTTTCAGACCATTTTTAAGACTTTCTTGTTCCATGCTCTCATGTTAAGAGTAAAATATTTGGTTGGAGAAGCATAGAGTAAATACTGATGAAACTATTCCCTGCTTTTGGTTTGCTTTTTCTTTCACGTGTAGCAAAAGCAGCTTTCAGACCTGTAGGAACGACAAAGAAGAGGGGAAAATGATTGCAAAATCTGCACTCCATAGGACAAGAAACTATGGGGTTATATTTTGCAAAGGAGATCTGAATTAGACACTAGGACATCTGAACACTGGGATAGGTTGCTTGAGGAGATGTGAAGAGCCAATTTTCCAGGCTGTATAATAATGTTTGGAAGGTAAACGTGGCCAGAGTGGTTATGTACAACTGGAATGGAGGCAGCAGAGGTAGGACTCAGTGTAACCGAGTTCTCTGGTCAGTAAAAATCCTCAGAAGTTTCCTTTGAAAGTAATTGTGACTGAGGGAGATCAGATGGCTAGTGAATAATTCTGACAAGTATCATCTTTAGAGTAGGCTGAAACAGTGGTCTTTTCATTGCAGCAAGACTAAGTTTTGGATTATATTGGTATAAATATTCTTTTTTTTTTTTTTTTCTTTCAATTTAGTGTTAAACTCCATAATACTGTATTTCTAGAGGTGGCAAGTATTAGGCCAGGGGTTGTTGGTAATATAAAACAGTTTCACTACAAGTTGACTATCATTTCTGTCTCCTCAATGTCCCAGATATCTTCCTAGATATCTGAAGTAGTATGTCCAGTTCTGGGCTCCCCAATACAAGAGAGAAATGGAGCAACTGAAGAGAGTCCAGCAAAAGGCCACTAAGATGAAGGGACTGGAGCATCTCTGCTATGGAGAAAGGCTGAGACCATCTAGCCTGGAGAAGAGAAGGCTCAGGAGTTATCATCAGTGTGTATAAATAACTGAAGGGGAGGGTATAAAGTAGATGAAGACAGACTCTCTTCAGTGGTACCCAGTGGCAGGGCCAGAGGTGATGGGTACAAACTAAAACGCAGGAGGTTCCTTCTGAACATCAGGAAATGCTTTTTTACTCTGAGGGTGACTGAGCACTGGCCCAGATTGCCCAGAGGGCTTGTCGAACTCCCTCCTTGGAGATAATCAAAAGATACCTGGACACGAGTCCTGGGCAGCCAGCTCTACTTGAGCAGGGAGATTGGACCAGGCAGTCTCCACAGGTCCCTGCCAACCTCAGCCATTCTGTGGAGCTCCTCCAAATCAGATTAGTGGCATTTACCATAGGACTGCTTAAGCACCTACTTCACTATGAAGTCATATCCCTCCCTTTTGTTTTTGATTCCATCACTGAAAACTGTGGACAACAGCCCCCTTATTTCCTCTGTTGCTCCAGAATTGGTGAAAGTATATGCAAGATTTTCTACTTGAGACACCTAGTAGGCACAATGACATGGTTACAGCATTACCATTGCAGAACAGGATCTTTATTGTACCCTTCCTTTCCAGGTGGTTGGAGGCAAGGTAAAGAAACCAGGCAAGCGAGGTCGAAAACCAGCCAAGATAGACTTGAAGGCAAAACTTGAAAGAAGTCGTCAGAGTGCAAGAGAGTGCAGAGCCAGGAAGAAGCTGAGGTACCAGTACCTAGAAGAGCTGGTTTCAAGTAGAGAGCGAGCCATCTGCGCTCTCAGAGAAGAGCTTGAAATGGTAAGAAGCTATAATTTAACCTTATCCTCCATATTATTTGGGACATGTCCTCATGGACATTTGTTCTCAGAATCGCTGTGACTAAGGGTGGGATTTAGCTGGCCATAAGGTATCAAAACATCAGTGACAGATGCGTTCAGCTGTTTGCTTACTTTGCATGTTGAATATGAACCTCATGTCACAAGTTACCTGCTGGTTTTGAACTGGAAGCGAGCAAAGGAGGTGTCATTGCATATGAGCCTGTCTTTGAAATGCTTGTTTTGGAAAACCTCTGGCAGGTAGAAAGAGGTAAAGGGTGGAAAGAGATGCCTTAAAATATCAAGGGGGAACATATGTCCACAGTGTGTCATTGCTTCCCACAGACCTTTGTCTCTGTTGGGGAGGTTGATTCTTGCAGTGTACTCTGTGTGGATGGTTGCACAGCTGTCCTGTGTTCCAGTACGTATAAGACGGGTGTCTTGGCCAATAAGCTGCATTAGGCGAAGAGAATCTTTCATCTGGAAGTACCTCAGCGATATGGAGGTACCACTGAAGTTTCACTGGAGCTGAGAATACTGCCTTGACCTTGCATTAGGTTTATTTGAATAGACAGGGCTAATCACCAGAGGTAAATAGGGTTGGAAAGTCAGCCAGGTGACCGCAGGTTTTTTGATGTGCTTCAGGGCTCGCCAAGGAAGAATTTAAGATGAGGCAGCTAGGAATAAGGAACGTGTGCCCTAACTGTGCCTTGCACATTCAGAAAGGACATCTTAATAGTCAGTCGGCCCCAGAGTCATGTGAAATATTTGTTTTTAATAGGCCATGAACTGGAACGGTATTCTGGCATGCCAGCAGTGCGAAAATGCACAGAGTGTTCCATGTTGTTTAATAATTACAGTATTGTGTCTCGTACTACCACTGGGTAGCAGTTTATTCACTGAAACAGGATTTACTGAAGCCAGGTATGCAACTGTGGACACGTGCTTAGCTCATTAGGGCTCTGCAGTTTTGTAAGAGGCTTCAGCCCAGTAAGTTCAAACCTTAAACAAGTATAGCGGAAGGTAAAGATTACAGCTCTGTTTTGTCTGCTAATGTGATCCTGGCAGTTTGCTAATGCCTAATGTGTTTGCATATTTCAGTACAAGCAGTGGTGCATGGCCATGGACCAAGGGAAAATCCCCTCTGAAATAAAAGCCCTACTAACCGGAGAGGAGCAAGGCAAAGCACAGCAGAACTCAACCAAACTTGCCAAGGCTGGGAAGACAGAAGCAAATGGCAGCAATCCCTGTAAGTATCCAGCCTATGATTAGTTCCTGTTTTGTTACATCCTTTGCGGTGTAGGAGGATGGCTGTGGTGTAGGAAGAAACATAAGGATGTGCTTTTGGGCACAAATAGCTGATTGAAACAAAGAGCTTAGTGGGTGGTACAAAGACTCTGTGTAGTGTTTACATGAAGAACACAGAAATTACAGTAGTTAGGAAGCCAGGCAGTTATTCTAAGAAGACTCAATCTTGGTGTTTCACAAAGACCTGTGGAGACCTGTGAGGACCTGAGACCTTAATGTTTTACAGCACTTTCTGTTTTTGTAATTGTGCAAGGTAAATGGAGCATATAAAACATAATTGAATTTTTAAGACTCCATCAAGAAAACATTATTCTAGCTGCAAGCACTCAAAAGTGAGAAATGCTTGACGTGGGATTTCCTATGGACTCTTCTTTCTGCCTCATTTGTGCTTGTCCAGGAAATGAAATAGGGTTCTTCTGGGGATTGAAAGGTGAAGAGATCATGTGATATGAAGTCATTCCTGGTATGTACATGCAAAGGAACAAAGTTAAGGTGTAGTACGGGCATTCTGTATCTCACAGTACAACTTTGTAAAATTTCATGCTGCAGGTTAAATGACACCTTACTGTAAATTTAAAAAAAAAGAATTCCTAGCTTTGTTTGTAAGGAACAAGGTGAAAACCACATTTGTAATTGTAACAATCTTCCCACATGGTGCATCATTCACAGGAGGCCAATGCAGAACCTTCCGCACTGCAGCCAAGATAGCTTGGTAGCTAGCAGAAGAATGCTGTTGTGAGAGAAGCGGGTGCAGCCCCAGAGGCAGGGGGAAGGATCCCATTCTGCTGTCCTCTCTTTGCTCCTCCCCACATGAAACTCTGTGACTGTGGTGTTCCTAAGCCTGCATGGAGTGGGGCTTCTGGGGTCATAGGTGTTTGTGTAAGCGGAGCCTTGTTCTTCTTCTGTACACCACCCTCTCCAAATACAGCTGTGGCAGCTTTTGGGCATTCCCAGTAAGAGATGTGGGCTGCTGTTGTGTCAGAGCACAGAATTAGACTGGCGTTGCGGTCGGTAGCTTTGTGACTGGGAACCATTGTGGGAGTCTGAGAGCTTCTGTGAAATACAGAAGCAAGAGGGGGATCTTGTAACAGCTTGGCTAAAGCCAGATGGAGAACTGTAGCTTGAGGAGAAGGAACTTCAGAAGGAACTCACTTGCAGTAAGAATGTAATTTGTAACCTAAATAAAAATGTTGCACTCAGCATCATTTTGTAATGCAGTGTGTCTTTTGTTATTGGGACCCTTAAAGAGAGGTACTAGCTATATTCCCTGCTTCTGCCCATACTGCTTTTGCAGGATCTGTTTCCCACCCCACCATGCTCCTTCTAAGATAGTCAAAGCACGTTCCTCCACCTTGCTTCCAGCAGTGGAGGAACTCTCCTCCTGCCCCTTGTGCCCTGCTATCTTTCTGCATCTACCGACACTTTGGGCTCTAGTAACTTTCTAGACTGCACCTTAATATGAATTCTGCTGTGCTATCTCGGTTTCTCAGCCAAAGATAATGCCAAGAACTGGTAGCAAGGAAAACAAGTTGCATCAGTTTGATTTTATGATAAGAGAGGTGATGGCAAAAGTCTTGTGGGCTGATTTTTCTCATCCTGGAGAGGTGACAGGTAACCTGCCACTTTCCTTGGACCGCTCTTTCTCCTGTATTTGCATTTTGCATTTATATGATGCAATGTGGAGAGTGGAACTCTCAGGGTTTTCAGTGGGGGTTTTGCTTGCTTATCCTGTGTTTTTTGTTTCTGACAATGTCTTTCTCTGTATTTTATGAAATGTGTGGGACTTTTTTTTTAATCTTATATGTTATTCTCTGTTTCATAGAATAAATATTACAATGAATGACTTCACTGGATTGAGTGTTGCCTTCTTTTTATTGAACTAATGGGGTCTGTTTATTATCTTAATTCAGGATTGATCAAAAGCACTCAAAATGTTGAAGTGCCATATTTCAGTGTACAGCACAGCTGTTACCAGAATTACGTTCTAAGCACTCATATTAATCCTTAAGGCATGGTTTTAAAGTTTATTCTCTTGACCCTCCACACATGTACTTAGTTAGCAATTGCTAGAAATCTTGCATGGACATGGAAAACTATCATGAAAAGTTAAGTAACACTGAAGCAGAGATGGAGAGGATATGAGGGTTCCCCCTCTGCCCTGACCTGGTATTTTAAGCTCTGAACTGCAGTTCATTCTGAAAGATAGCAACAAAGCCAGCCTGTAAGTTTTGGGGCTTTTGTCGATTTTGAATGCTTGCCTGTTGTTTTTCTGGATTCTTTGAAGGGGAAAAAAAAACCAAACCACCAAAACCAAACAAAAACCAAACAAGTAGGGCAGATGTTCAAAACTGTACTCTGTGAACCCTGCAGTTGGATTTTGTAACATCATCATGCCGGAAGTGTTAATATGTTATTTTTGCTTAGAATTAGACGTACACATTCTAGTTTTGAATGTAAACCATCTATTGTAATCAAACATATTTCAAATGTTATGTGTATACTTAGGTGTGTTTCTGAATTAGGGATGTACAAAACATGCAGAGGAGTTATGCTATGTGTGACCAGAACAGCTTTACTCAGCACTAGGTAATGTGACAAACACAGCTCTGGTCTCACTGGAAATACCCTACTTGTTCTCTTCCCTCCACACTTGGTTTCACATTCTGTGATAACTCCCGAGAAGCTTCTTGTTTGCTAAGATTTCTTTTATGGACAAAACGGGGAGCTGGAATTTCTCATTGCAGTGAGCAAGTTTTCATCTGTTCCCCATCATAGTGGCTCTTGGTTCTTGGCTTAGCCAGCAGTTGGCATAGCAGGACTGTGTTTGGCAAGCCTGGGCCCAGCTCTGTGGCACAAATAGTGGCATCCACGTTCTAACAAGTTGTATGCAATTCATGCAGATGGGACAAGAGGCACCTTCCAGCGTACATCATCTTAAACGGTTTCCTTGTTTGTCGTGCAAGCCAAAATACATGTGGCACATAGGTAGAGGCTCTAACTGCAATTCTCCAACCTGCTCCAGATGCTGTACTTCCTTGCCCAATGTAGGATTCCCAGAAACAATCATTAATTAGATACAGTTCTGTGGTTTCCATCACAGGGCAGATTGTGTTATGTTATAAATGATCTCGTCTTAGATGGATTTCCAGGAGTCCTTTCTTTTGGAGTTTGAAGTTTAGCAGTTCCCCTTGGAAAACTACCACATATGTTTGTGGCTCATGCTCATTTGGTGCTTTCATGCTTACCGTCTTCATCCACATTGAGGTAGCTCCTACAAGCAATACAACCAGGTCCTCTGACTTGGAGTCTCAAGTAGTACCCTAAACAGTGGAAGATGGTTTAGTCTTATCCTTTCTGGGTA
>JAVSBS010019834.1:7110-43813 GCA_033124195.1 Coracias cyanogaster
CCTTCCTACCCTCAAGCAGATCGACACTTGTGCTTAATTTTGTGTCATCTGCAAATTTACTGAGGGAGCACTCAATCCCCTCATCCAGGTCATTGATAAAGGTTTAAAACAGGACTGGTCAGAGAACTGAACCCTGGGAGACTCTTGTGACCGGCCACCGACTGGATTTAACTCCATTTATCACAACCCTCTGGGCTCGGCCATCCAGCCAAGTTTTAACCCAGCAAAGTATCCACCTGTCTACACCATGAGCTGCCAGCTGGTTCAACAGGAGGCTGTGGGAGACAGTGTCAAATACCTTACTGAAGTCCAGGTAGACAACACCAACTGCCTTGCCCTCATCCACTAGGCGGGTCACTTGGTCATAGAATGAGATCAGATTGGTTATACCGGACCTGCCTTTCGCGGAACCATTCTGGCTGGGTTCCTTTCTTCTAAAAGTGTCTTGTTTCTTCTAAAAGTTTCTGTTTCACTAGCTTGGAATATCATGAAAGTGATGCTATAAAATATTATGTCAGTCCATTGGGCATCTTTAGTTAACTCAGAACTATGCCTCAGATCTGATCACACTTAAATCACTGAATTTTAATTTTGTATGATTATTGAGATACATACATATCAAATATACATATATATGTATCATGAATGTACCCAAGGAACCTTTGAATATTTTTCCTTTTATAGACTCCTGAATAGCTTAATAATCATTCCAGTCACTGTTCTGGGATAAGTTCAAATCAGCTGCTATTTTTTTAATTATCCAGTCTTCCAACTGCACTTGTTTATAAAGAGCAAAAGAGAATTTTCCTTTGTTTATAAAGTCAGCTGTATTCATTAGACACCTCTTCATGAAAAATTTACTTGTCTTAAAGAAGTGGACTAAACAAACAATGACTAATGTGCCTCTGGAAATGTTCTGTATACAGACCGTACATTTAAAGCAGCTACAGTTTCATCAATGTTTATAGACACTCTTTTTGACAGATTTCTTTTTTTGGGTCTTTTTTTCTTCTAAGAGCACATTCCAAGAACAATGTGGAATTCTTCCACATTGGCAGTGAATTGCCTAAGAACAATGTGGAATTCTTCCACATTGGCGGTGAATTGCTCATTAATGCAAAACAACAAGGCCTCTTTGTTTTATTCACGCTGCCTGAAACACCAAAACACTTCACAAATGGATGGCCTAGCACTTTGCAGGGCAAAGTTCTTTACTTCCACTGAGCTCCTGATATATTGGTAATGTCAGGCTGTCATGTCATAGAACCTTTTCTCATGTGGAATGGCTTCCAGCAAGCATTTCTATTGCTTCTGGTCAAACCCTGTGCAGTCCTCTGCCATGAATAGCTTCATGCATCCTGCACATTTTTTCCCTGAATTATAGGCCATGCACTGGCCAGCTTCAGATTTCATTTTGATAACTTTTTTGTTGACCAATGTGAAATTGCCATGACTTTGAGCATTGTTATATAGCCCTTATAAATATGTTGAAGACTTATGATTCAGTATTATTGTTTTTGTTGTCACAGGTTTTAATTAGAGCCATTTACAGCATCGCACTTATGCCTATCTAGCTTTCATAAAAATTTCAATATGCAAAACACTGTAATGCTGATTTATTTTTGAGCATATTGCCTTGGGTGCCTCATTTGAAAATCAGCATCTGAAATACTGATAATGTACAGAAAGATGCACTCAAAGAGTGCTCATTAGAGCACATCTGCTTTCTTTCTGAGGAGGGCAGCAGTCTCATGCAACTTGCTTTGTAGTTGTTTACAGACGAGTGTTCTGTTTCTGGGCACTTCAGGAATATGAAATGCACAGTTCAGCACATTGAGATCACTGAGATGCTTTCAACTCTGGAAGCAGGAGAAAAAGGTGGGGTTTTTGTGTGTGGGAGTAAGAGGGAATAAGCAGACAATTGGTCTCCCTGGTTTATGTCTTTTAGCAAGAAAGAGCAATTGTGTTATGAAGGTGAGGTTAGTTCTGCAAGGCTTTAGCACTGTTCCATTACTCATCATAACATGGCTCCTCTTTTCTATAACAATATTTAATGAGGGTTGCTGTATGAAGCATCATTACTTGAACACAGTATAAGACGAACACAATGGAAAACTGAAAAAATACTTCTCTTTACAAGACTTTTCAAAGTGTTTCTTGTCAGTTCCCATCAACACTCCCTTAAAGATTAAATAGCACCAAAAAAGTATTGTTTTCATTAATTAACATTCGTGATTCATCTTGAAAGAACAATATGAAACATTATGTTCCAATAATCATGTAATAGAAGACCAGAGCTTTATAATCCACAAGTAATTTTTTCCTTAAGGGTTCTAAAACAAAACACACACAAGCAAGGAACCAAACAAACAATGAAAACACAAAGCACTGGCAATCCCTGCAAATTTCAATGCATAACTGTTTTAATGCATTGAAAGAGCTATGACACTGAATGCGTACTTCTTATATGGAAAAAAAAAAAAGTACAAGGAAGACAAAGCTCAGTGGAGGCTACTTAGAATCAAATTCACTTATTTTTAGGAAACTAAACTTAGACAAACAGGAACTTTTACTTTCCCAGGCACTTATTTGACTATATTGATGATAAAAGCAAATTTAGGATATTATTGGTACTGAAATAAAACATACATTCTGGTTAAACGCATAGGATAATGTCACTGTATTTCATATTTTCATGACTTGTGAAATACAAACTCCTCTTCTAAACTCTGCTGCTCCCAGCTTATGCCTCAGTTTTCCTCTGTACGAGGACCAATCTTGCCACTGAAGGAGTGGTCTGCATAAAGGACCACAGAGAAGAAGAGTGTGGGTTTTATATAAAATTGTAACATGGTTGTTAAGAGGATTCTAGTGACAAAACCACTGCAAAGAGATTCTTCTTTGTTCAACTCAACGTTAAGAAAAATAAAGTCTCAATGAGATCATGAGATCAAGCGCAAAGGGAATGGGAAAATCAGTTCTCTAGAATAAATCATAATACTTTATATACTTCTGTTACCATACACATGCATAGTTCAGATTTAGAAAGAAAAATGATAATAAATAGGAAGAAGTATGTGTCTGTTAATTCCTGTAATGGGTGAAATAAAAAGTATTTACAGTAACTTGTTGATTCTAAGCCATACTGTTGTAAACTGAAAAACTGCTCTTGGCATAATGTCCATTTAGCTTTGTCAAGGGTCTTGCCTGTGGCACTTATATATTATGTCTATTTTCACTCTGTCTGCAGGGAGAAATGCATACTCTGGTGCTATGAGTATTGCTTCTTTCTTTGTATTCCAGAAATTTCCAGGGGAGAGAAATCCTAGATCTCCTTGAACATACATATCTGGAAAAGATGGACGGAAATGTTCCTCATGCCTCACGTTATCTTCAATATTTCAGAATTAAAATTAAATTTTTGCAGCTTCCACAGGTGTCACCCTCTCATGGCAGATAATAACCATGTCTGACGTGCTGCTAGATGAAATAATTGGGATCCAGGAACAGTGCTGTGCACCATTATCCCCATATCTCCTTGCCACGGATAGCCACACTACTAGCCTTCAACCTGACTTCATTTTTTGCTTAAAGGATCCGTGTTGTGCAAATGTTAGCACTAGCTTGGAAACTTTTAATGGAATAGATTACAGTTTCTATTTTTCTAGACTCTGGAAAGACTGCTAGTGCTAATGCTAAAGCACTGCCAAGGGTACTCCACAGCTCAGGTGCAACTGACATCTGAGAGTGTTCTGCAGAGTGATCTGTGTTCCTGGTACGTAAGTCTGTGTTTTAATCCAGTGTTTTCACCCCTGCAAATATGTCAGGCTAGCTGGAGCTCAGCACTTTTTAGCTTTCTAAAACTGGAAAACATGCAACAAAGAGCCAGGAGGCAAAGCAGCATGACTATATGCATCTTTTAATTAATACTCTAAAGCATTCTCTCCTCAGTTCCACTGATCCTTCCCCCTAGTATCTGGAAGTCATGCTGGCTGCTTCTGCAGTATTTGCATCATTTGGCTCTGGCTAGAGAAAAGAAAGCTAATGTCTGTTTTACTAATACAGGCCAGCTCTCTCTGAGTTCATAATATTCAGATTACATCATACAAATGAACATAATCAAAATGGTGGAATTTCTGAGATATATTTTGGGGAAGGACTTGTATTGTTCTGCACATAGTGAAAAATGACAACAGTCTGCAGAACTGCCACCATAGGTTGTATATGGGCAGAGATGAGGAAGCTAAAGTTTGTCCAACTTCTCTGCTTGTTTGTGTGCCAATTCATTGTGTTACTGGAGATGAATAACCTCTAAAATAGTAATTTTCAGGTTTAGAATACCAGACATTGGCATATTATGGAGGATTTTAACCTTCATCTGACATATCATTGGCTAGATACTGTGAAAGACAACACATTATTCCCATGCCTTCATACCACTTTATGGACAAACAAAAAAGACAGGTTCCTACACTAAGGATCTTGCTTCTAAATAAGGAAAAGTCAGAGGGATGTACAGTTAGTTGGAGGTTGAAATAATGAATGTAATAGTCTGGATATTTGCTGATGATTAAATTGTCACAATCAGGCATGAAAATGATAATTTCTAATGTCTTTTTGCAGATATATAATGGTTATGATAATATGGACACAGAAACAAATTTCCACAAGCAAGTGATGCTTTGGATTCACAAGATGCTACATTTTCCATAGTAACCTGTCCAGAGTAAATCTTAACCTTTGCAAAACAAATTTAACATTCCTTGCAAAGCAACTCTCCAAATTTACTAGGAGTCTGCTACAAGTCTTCCACATGGACAACTACTTCAGAGTAGTTAATTGCCTTGGAATCTACACATGAGATTCCTCAAGGCAATTTGAACAGCCATTCTCTAAATTAGCAGTTCCAGGTATTGTGACATCTGATACAGCTACTATTTCTGTCCTAGCAGTATCCATTCTAATACTAGAACAAGTTCATTTTGGCCATATTCACACCTCTTTTGATGCTTACTCTCTGCAGATGTTTTTATTATTGAATTTTATTGACAGAAGTGTTCAGGGATAGTCAATTTTTAAAATGAAGTCTGATACAACCATAAAAAATGAAGGGATTTTGTTTATTTGCTTATTCTTAAATTTATGTACAGCTCTTGTCAACAGGAATATTCAGGCAATTTGGGGAAAAAAAGCCACTTTGGTTTACCAACAATAAATTTTAACAAGAAATAGCAACATAAACAGTAGTCAAAACCAAAAGATGGGAGTAGCTTTTATGTTAAAATAATGGAACAAAAATTTCTATTGAGAAATTTCAGCTTCTTAGTTGAAGAATAGTTACACAAATCTGGTGACATTTTTGCTGCTACAGTGATTTACTAGCTATAGTACTACTTTTTCTTCTCTGTTTTTTTATTATTAGAATTTTGATTCCCTGATTTTGTGTTAGGAATATTTAGTTACATGACTTGTTTCCACAAACGCTGGAGAGGCTCTCCATCAGTTGAGATACAAGACTAGACAACATTGCATAATGGGGCTGATTTCATTTCAGAGTTCATGATGATGTTTCGTCTACTTTACAAAAGAATAATGTAGTCTAAAAATCTTACAGATGAGTTTAACGATGATTGCTACAGCTGCAACATAAATTTTTAAAGTCCTAGGCTATTAGAATACAGGGCAAACTTCAAGATTCACTCAAAAGGTTGATGACTCAGTTCAGAATGTTTCAAAACCATCTTAAGTACAGTCTTTATGCTTGGAAACACTCATAACAAAACCTATCAGCTTTTAATTTATTTAAATAACTTACCAGTTAAGGTCAGAATAATGCAAATATGGAGTCACAGCAAATTCTGTGTCAGACAGGATTTGACATCAGCTTCTAGAATCTACATCTTCCCTTAAGAAAACAAGAAGCAAATATTTCAGGGAACAGCTTCATTCAAAGTTCTGTAATAAATGCAAGCTCTGCCATGAACAGGCCATTTCAAATCAACTCCTCATTGGTAAGTGACTAAAATCTTGATTCAGAGCCCATTAAAGTAAATGGCAGTCTTTCTGTTGACTTCAAAGAGTTTTAACTTAGGGCTGAAAATGAAAAGGTTCAGACATGTGCTGGTGTCTGCTCAGAGACCAAGATGAAATTAATTACTGTTGCACTGTGCTCTGATGCTGCAGAAATATGAGGTAAAGCCCTCCCAGTGCCAGTACAGAGGAGAAAACAGTGGGAGAAGAACCACTGCCTACGCAACTTGTAAAGAAAAAGCTCCTTCTCTATTGCTTCACCTTGCACCCCAATGTCAAGCAACCTACATTAGGGTGTGAGGGTTGTGATTTAATTCATATACCATGATGTGCAATGAAGACTAAGCATTTACTCAGCACAAGCTATCCACTTCCCCCCAGGCTACTGACATGCAGAGAAGGAAACATCAATTTACCATTGTTTGCGTTCTAAATACACACATGAATTATTACATGCCTAAACTAACATGTAATTTGTATCAGATAGCTATGTCTTGAAAACTGAGTCTAACTAGGTTCGGGCAATATTTTCAAAATTCCCATCTTATGGGTAGTTTTTTGGGACACATTCAGTTACTGCAAACATCCCTAGAAGATCTTTTTCACTGCAGACTACCAGCTGAACTTCAGCAGCTTCAACATTTTGTACCCTAGTAGCTGTTCTAGTTACAGTAAATGTGCCAGAATAACCGAGACATTAAGATGTGGAAGTGCTAGGATCCTGCCAAGTGTGTAGATATATCTACACAAATCCACTGAATAGATCCTTGGAGGAAGCTATGGGGAGGGAATTCAGTTTCAGAATGCAAAGTAGCAGCATAGAGGTGCAAAGAGTAGAGACGTATCAGGCCAGAAAGGGGTATAAAAACAATTGTTAACATCTCATAACCCATATATTACCTAGACAATAAAATTTATTTCTAGAACATAAAATAAAAATTAATACTCAAGCTATCTTTATATGCATGCACCTAGCTACCAGGTAATTAGAGTTGGGAGAATATTTAATAGTTCCTAAAATATTTGCAGCAGTAAAGATTTCAATTCCTACATGGCTGTGAGATTGCAACAGTGGGAAATCAACCAGTTAGTGAATATCAAGCAACATGAGAAGCATTTCCAATAATAAACACAATTAGCAATGTAGATGAGAAATCTATCTGATTTATGGGCTGCATATTTAATTATAACACATTCATAAAATGTTACCCACAGAGCAATCCAATACATTTGTTTATCCGTGCTCCTAGATTAAGAAAGTAATGTTGTCAACCAACCAATTGTGGGCATTACAGATTCAAGATTAATTACCATCTGCATGGGACAGATGTTAAATCTTCAATTTCACAGCAAGGCATCTATAGCTTATTTTCCATGGAGTGCTTCTTTCTCTGATCAATAAATGTATCAGTCTAGCTGTTCATCTTGCCACAGAGGTCAGAGGAATGACAGAGGTACATCTGGTTTTGTGTGAAATAAGGGCTGAGGAAATGAATCTTATCCAAGCAGATAAACAGTTCTTCTGCTCAGATACTGATGATTAAGTTTTAAGCATTTGGGAATTTGTTAACGTTAGCAGAATAAACAAAAAAAAAAAAAACCCAAAACCAACAGAAAAAAAAAAAGAAGAAAACAAAACTAAAACAAATGACAAACCCAACCTTTTTGCAGATTCTCAGCCTGGTGCTTGTGTCCAATTTTTATAGGAGCTGGGCCCAATTCCCTACTGCACCTTCAACCAATTCAATAGTGCCAGTTTATATGAGATTTTGGCTAGCAGTATACTCTCAAAAGCTATGCAACTTTATTATTATTGTTACTATTATTATTTCACTCGTGAAAGTGAATAGCCAAATTAGTTGTCATGTTAGTGACCACAGAGTATTGTCTTCGAAAAAGACATAGTAAATCACTTGCTAAATGCATCATTACTTCACAAAACAGAAGAATATTCTCAAATTAGGACTAGAACCAGAGTGTTTTAAGACAGCAATCTCCCTTTGCCTAACCATATAGATCTCTTGCTCTTTAGAAACCTCCCTACTTTGTTTTAAAGCTCCCTACAACCTCAGCAACTTCAGTTCGTGTAACCTCAGTCGCCCCATGACTGTTCTGAATTGTTTGCTCTGTAAAATGGGATACAATCCCAGTTAGATAGACAGCTCTTTCTGTTCTGCTTAAGTTCCCTGGAGATGTCCAAAGACACAGAAAGAGTCAAGGCTACAATTACCTTCATCTGATGAGGTGGAAGATTTGCTCAGCTCTCACATGTGCAGAGTCATCTAGGTTGTCTTTGATTCTTACTAGCCCAAGGAAGTGACCCTTTCTATCTCCATCCCAGAGGAATGCCCTAGGCACCATAGAGCACATAAAAATACCTTCCTTTCTCCTGCTGAAGGTTAGCCCCAACAGTCAGGGAGAGAGCAAAAGGCCTGACAACAATGGGGAAGGAGAGGCTTCTGGTCCCTGCCCTGGGGGCTGATTTTAATAAACCCAGCAAGGCTCTAATAAAAATTACACATTGGTGGAATACGAGTTTTAAACCTTGCATCTCCCTAAACATGTGTAGCGGGAGTGCTTTCATCAAGATAGTCCATGGCTGTGTTCTTTTACAGTCTGAAACTCGGTCAGTGTGGGTGTATACAATGGTCTCAATTCTCAGGTGAGTGATTTGACATCTGGACAGTTACGTAAAGACAGTGCAATAGTGGCACACGCCATACCATTAAACATGCTCTCAGTCAGTGCTAGCTGTATTTTCTCCCAAAAATATGGAAATGTCAGACATTTTTGCATAGTGTCCTGAACTACCCAAAGTCAATTAAACTGGGTCTTCTTGTGAAGAGGGATAGAGGTAGTAAACTAAGAAATCTGGATCTCCTGCAGAGACAGCTAAGCAAGGCATTCAAATATTTATATTACGGTAGACTGTGTCACGGAGGCACCCACAAACCAGACAGCAGGAGCTATCAAAATGGGCGTTTATTCACCCAGCACTCCTAATGACAAAACACAAGTTCGGATGTCCATCAGGAATATATCTACTGCACAATTTATTGCTAAACTTTAAGGAAAGATGAACCAAAATGGGCATGCACTCACTACTAAAGAGAAAGCCTCCCACACGAATGCCCAAACTTAGCACTCACCAAAGCGAGGGTGAGGGTCACTCAATCCATGGAATTATCTTTGGACAGTCTGTCCAAGGGGATGGTCCAAGTGCCAGGCCTGCTGCTCTGTGAAGAACCATCTCAACTGGTTCTTAGGCAGGGCTGCATTTTTACCCTAGTCGAGGGTGCACTGTGGTCATTCTAACTGGCTGAGGGGGAAAGCCCAGACAAAACAGGCTGAGCTCTAGACCCTGAGGCACCAGTGAATCACCCTGAGGTGCAGTTTGTCGTAAACTGCTTTGGCACACCCTGTTTTGTTTGTTGGGAAGGTTGTGCCTGCCACAGACTGAGCAAGGTTTCCTGCCTGAGAGTCTGTGTCTAACATTTCTATGAGGTAAAACCTGGTGTTAGGCATAAAAAACAGGCATAGTTTCAACTGAGTTTCAAGTTCTACCTGAGAATCTAGATGTAATAAAGAATATTTGTGTGCTATATTATATTCGCTTAAAAAAAGGCCCTGAATAAGTCCTAAAATCATAGAATCACAGAACAGTTTGGGTTAGAAGGGATCACCAAACATCCTCTAGTCCAACCCCCCTGCAATGAGTAGGGACATCTTCAACTAGATCATGTTGCTCAGAGCCATGTCCAACCTGATTTTGAATGTTGCCAGGGATGAGGTTTCTACCAACTCTTTAGGTAATCTGTTCCACTGTTTCACCAGCCTCATTGTAAAAAATTTCTTCCTTATATCTAGTATGAATCTACCCTCTTTTAGTTTATAACCATCCCCTCTTGTCCTGTCACAACAGGGCTTGCTAAAAAGACTGTCCCCATTCTTCTTACAGGTCCCTTTTAAATACTGAAAGGCCACAATAAGGCCTTTCCAGAGCCTTCTGTTCTCCAGGCTGAACAACCCCAAATCTCTCTATCTTTCCTGATAGGAGAGTTGTTCCAGTCCTCTGATAATTTTTGTGGCCTTCCTCTGGACCCGCTCCAATGGGTGCATGTCTTTCCTGTGCTGAGGACTCTAGAGCTGGATGTAGTACTCCAGGTGGGTTCTCATCATCATCTCCATTTACCTGTAGTCTGTCTAAGAATTAATTTGTGTATATATATTCTAACTCTCTTAAGTCCACTATGGATAAATAAACTATTTATTTTTAAATTGCTTTTTAAATTCCTCTTGAAATTCCTTTTTATTTTTCAAAGGTATTTCAGATATATGACAATCATGATTGTGATCAAATGTTTATTCTGTACTGAAGGCAATCATGCTGCTGTATGATGTTATATCTTGTGTACATAATGTCCAAGACTTTTTGAGAATCTGGTTTATGATGGACATCTTTATCTAATTTCACTGCCAGTGCTCTCTATAAAGCTAAGTACACAGCTCTGCTGCTGGAGATTCATGCAAGAGGAACTCATTGACTTTGAACCCTTGTTCCTTCAGGTGTATCTGTTTCAGAGGAAAAAAGTATAAACAAGGCTCTGAATCATTTTACACAATACACAGAAAAATTGAAAATGTCATTTACACTCTCAGCCATGAACTACAGGAAAACCAGCATTGTCCACATAAATACAGTTTCCATTAAAAATAAGCTATTCTTTCTGCTGTTGTTGCAGTAACATTTAAAATGGGAACAAAGTCAAAAGTTAACACTCCTATTAAAGACCTGTGGGGAGCTAGCAATAATTCCTGTTGTTGCTTGAGAAAGTTAAGTGGAAGAAAGGAAGCAGACAGTGGAGCCAGTCTAACACAGAGAGGCTCAGAGCAAGGCCAAAGACAAACCAGCTGAAGGACACAGTGCAACACACCTGCACAGAGCCAGGAGCTGTGATAAAGAGAGTTCATACATCCAACAAAAAAAGGAGTTTGGAAATGGGCATGAGAGAACAGGAGTTTGAAGGGGTTTCTTTTAATATCCGGAGAACACCATGATAAAGTCGTGACACAGTTTAACTGAACCCAATCTTCAGATGACTTTTTGCACTCAGCCTTGTTTATCACAGGCAGGGTCTTGAAAATAATTTTAGCAGCTCTGTGTGCCAGGTACATTTCTATCTAGTGGAAATGACAATGTTGAATTTTTTCTCTAGGCTTTTAAGTCTAGAATTTGTATTATGAGTATCTGCACTTCTTCAGCAGAAGATGTGTCATTTGGCAGGGAAAAATTAAGAATGCAGTGAGAAAAGAGAAGCACACAAGAGGAACATGTACCAACTTAGGAGAATAGGGTTTTTAATAAACACTGAATAAGAAAGAGTACAGAGCCAAAAGGATTGTCAAGTGTTGGAACAGGCTGCCCAGGGAAGTGGCAGAGTCGCCATGCCTGATGGTACTTAAAGGGTGTGTAGATGAGCTGCTTAGGGACACAATTTAGTGGTGGACTTGGCAGTGTTGGGTTAATGGTTGGACTCGATGGTCTTAAAAGTCTTTTCCAACCTTAATAATTCTGTGACTCTGTGACTCTATGACTCTATGTACGGTGTCAGCCCTCGTCTGGAGCAGTCAGTCTTAGATTCTGATGTTCATTTCTGCAACTGCTTCCATATATAGCACACTGACCAACAATTTAACAAGGAAGGAGATTGCCTCCTATACATACTGTTCAGGACCCAAACTGTGGAGGTAAGTGGGGTTTTAGACATGCTCCACTATGCAATATCTACTGTGTAGCTCTAGAATTTTCCCATGAAGTACAAAGATTTCCTGGAATTGTTATAGAAATATTTAACTCTCTTTTCATTGCCTTGCTTTTCATTGGTGTCTTATACAATTTCCAATTTGCCTCCATGATATGATCTTTGTGACAAAATTTTTACAAAGTAATAATGGAGAAGAAAAACCATTTGTTAGATAATAACACAATGACAACTACAAAAACGGTAGACATATAGGATACAGAAAAGGACAAACTCTGAAAAAAAAACCTAAATGACCTGTCTCACTAGAAATTCAAATGTTTTGATGTCCGTTTTCCCTTCAGATTGGTGTAAAATATACCGAAATACATGGTGGTGAAAAACCATGGTAAACAATGTTGGCACAGTCAGGGCTGTGGACCAGAAGAATGTGGTCCAGCCTATGACAGATTCTGGAAAAAAAGAGACACTAAGATCCACTGTCAGTTTTCATTTACTACTTTGAAGTATTTTCTTAATAATAGTGGTACAGATCCTTCATTTTATCAGAACACTTAATCAAAAGGATCTCTTCCCTGCAAAATTAGCCTAGACTTCATCACTGTCACAGGGAATTATTTTGTAGTGGCAGAGATGGAACCTACAATTCTCCCTCTGAAAACAATGGCCCCTTTTCCCCATCTCCCATATATATACTTGAGATAAAAGAGAGTAAGTGTAACTTTCTGGGTGCTGTTTTATGTGGAACAAAGCAATTGATCTTTTTCCACAGGTATTTGGTGGTCAATGTATGTCAGACTAGACAGGAACACAAAAAAACTGAGGCCAGTTCCTATCACTGCCACCCACTTTAATGCTAACCAGTGTGCTTTACTCTAAATTTTCATTTTACAGTGACAAAAGTGAGATAATTATTTTCAGCCTTAACTGGGGAATAAATAGGCTTACCCTCTGTAGCAGAAGATCAACCTGAGGAACGCATAGTGGACAGAAACGTGGACACCACGGAATGCACTCAAAAGTGCTGAGGGAGCTAGGTGGCTGGTGCCATTGGGAGGCTACTCATAATAATCACTGAAAAGTCATGGCAATCGGAGGACTGTAAGAAAGCAAATGTCACTGCTGTCTTCAAAACAAGCAGGAAGAATCCAGGAAACAAAAAGCTAGTCAATCTCATCTTGTTTCCAGGAATGTGATGGAGCAAGTCCTTCTGGAACAAACAAGTCCAAAAATAGGGAGGACAAGACAGAGTAGTCAGCATGAAGTTACAAGAGGGAAATCACACCTTACTAAACTCGTAGCCTTCTACAAGGAGATAACACCACCAGTGGAGGAGGGGAGAACATGAGATGTTGTTTATTTTGATTTTAGGATTATCACCCATAATATCCTCATAGATAAGCTGATAAAGTATGGTCCAGATAAATGGACAGTAAGATGTATTGAAACTGGTTGAACTGATGGATGATTAGGGTTGTGATCAGCAACATGAAGTCCAGCCAGATGTCACTAATGGAATACCCCAGGGGTTGATACCAGAGCCAATACCATTCAATATATTCATTAATGTCCTGGAGTGCAGCCTCAGCAAGCTTGAAGACAATACAAAATTGTATTGTCCCTCCCCTACAGGAGGGACATGGACAGGAGTGAGTCCAGTGAAGGGTTATAAAGATGAGTAAGGGCTTGGAGAACCTGACATATGAGGAGTGCCAGTGTGAGCTGGGGTTTCTCACCCTAGAGAAAAGAAGGGTCAGGAGGGATCTTATCAATCTGTATAAATATATGATGGTTTAAAGAAGATGGAACCAGGCCCTTTTCAATGGTATCCAGTGATGGGACAAGAGGCAATGGGCACAAACTGAAACACAAGAAGCTCCATCTGAATACCAGGAAATATTTCTTCACTGTGAGGGTGCCCAAGCCTTGGGACAGGTTGCCTAGAGAGGCTGTGGATCTCCCTCCCGGAGACAGTCAAAACCTGACTGGATATGGTTCTGGGCAACTCGTTAGCCCTCCTTGAGCAGGAGGATTGGACCAGGTGATGTCCAGAGGTCCTTTACAACCTCATCCACTCTGTGATTGTGTAATAAATACAACTGTTATAGCCATTATAATTCAGAAGCATTTAAAAGCACAGATTCATTAGGTAGACCTTTTTCCAATATAATATTTCTCTCATGATGGTATGAGTAGCACCAAGATTCAGTTGTGGTTTTAGTTTTTGTTTTGGTATGGTCTGGGTTTTTTCTGGATGGAAGATTACTCCTCTTATACCTACCAATAACTGGCCCTGTTTCTTTAGTCTCCGCTTGCATTTCCTCATACTTATGGCAATATTTTTACTTTTGCGGCTGTGTTTTGCCTCAAATATGGATAATAAATGACTCATAACATTAATCTGCTTTGTAATTTAATACAGTACTATGCTGCACTGGAATATACTGTGGATAGTTTATACCACATAATGAGATAGCAAAGGTACTGAAGCAGCAAAAGTGTAATTTCAAAATGACATGTTTTTTGCAAAATGTATAAACATCAGACAAATACCAATAATCATAGGTAATGAAATCCTGCAGTTACCTTGCAAGAGTCCTCACCAGTGCAATAACACCACAGCCCACAAAGGGGCACCCAGATGCTGTGTTTAAAACCATAACCCTCCAACACCTTCTCATGTGTATTTCCAGACACTCAAACTTCAGAAGTTTCCAAACAAAAGTTTCCTCTCACCGTGACACTGCTCCCAAGCCTCAGTGAGATTCCAGCCTAGAAAAAACCTTTAAAGTCAGTGGAGTTCATTTGAATATACATTTAATTAATCTCTCTTCATTTATCACAGTGACAACTACGATACAAGAGTAATTTATGGGTATTGCTTTTTTACAAATCCACCAGCACGTTTTAGGCTAATGAAACTGAGGCCAACAACAACATTTAAAAACAGTCTCAGAGGAAAACTGCCAAGTGCTCGTTTGGCCAGAATGTTTATCATAAAAATAACATTACACATGCTCAAATTCTTATCAGTCAAATGCTTCTTGAATTTGCTCCATTTGTGTTGGCTATGTCCTTCTCTTTTCTATTAAAGTCCATCCACAGAGTCAATTTTGCCCCTTTTCATTGCTAGCAGCTCAAATATGATGCAGCTTTTCTGACAGCCCTCTTGCGTTCCCACTTTGCCTGGTGTAGTGCATTTAACGTCTTTATGCCAGTCATTTTTCCAGTAAAATCTATTTAATGTCTGTGACCCAATAGAGGAATTAAGAAGGGATGGGGCCACTGTTGAGGTGATCATGATGTCAATGTTATACTCAGCTGATGAGAAAGCTAAAAGGAAGGGGGTTTATAGTAATTGTACAACATGAAAAACATCTACATAATTAATACATCTCTGTGATTTCTGCTCAATATGTTTGCCAGACCACTGCTTTAATTGGCTAATGGTCTCTGAGAAACCAGAGCTTTGCTGTTTTACTGAGAGGCAGAACCAGGAGAAATCAGATTAACTCAGCCAATGGAGGTAACTGCTTTACTGAGAAATAACTGACTGGCAACTATATATGAGCATCCTGGTGAGCCTATGTTCTGAGTGAGGACATTCTACAATTCTAAGGGACATTGAAAGCACCTTCTTGTCTATAATTAACCTCTCACTACTGTGCCTTGTTAATTAAAGAGAGAAAATATGTAATGATTGGAAAGTGAGTTAAGGCAATAGCACAGTATTCAATTTAATAGCTACAAATCCAGCCTGTTAGTTTTAACTCTGCCATTCTCTTCAGAGCAGTGCCTAATACTGTATCTGCAATGATAGCATCTGATAATATGCATTTGTATAAGTTTACATTGCTTTACAAAACTAGAAAACATGTCATATTTCCAATACAAATCACTCATTATAGCAAATGGCAATAGATTTGGCTCAAGCTGCCAGGACAGTCGCTGGAGAACAGTAGTAATGTGTAAGAGTGAGATTTAAGATATTTTATTGGGATTTCTGTGTTTCGAACAAACAGCACTTAGCTATTATCTGAGAAGCATGAAATAAAACCGATCAATTTTATCTCTTTGTTTTCAAAACCAAATTGCACACTAAAGTGAGCAATCCATGATATGGGCTTCGGCCATAGATGATGAGTCCTCATTCTCCTGTGTTTTTGCACGCTGAATTAACAAAGACGGTAACACTGTATGTGACCTGCAACTTGCTGGAAATTTCTTTGGCAAAAGTGGGCTGTTTGTCACCACTTGAACTTGTATTAAACCATTTAGCATATGCTTGCTTAAAATCTTGCTGCAGAATGAGATATGAAGTGTCACAAGACTCAGCTGTAAGATCATAGTACGCAGACAAGCACATTTTTATCTCGGTATGTCTGGTACAATAGAAAGATTTATTACGTCCTATCCATTTACTGCACATCACAGCCAGAGTTGTAATTGGCCAGGATGGTTAAGATTTGATTTAAGGCAATGATTCAGTCAGCTTGGTTTTTGCTAATAGGGCATAAGTGTTCCATACAGCGTTATATCTTCCGATGTTACAGCCTGCCCTATGTTAACCGTGTGCTGCAGTCTAATCTATTCTTGCCTTTACATCATTTGCTATAGGAGAATACAGATGCATGTATTTGATCACTTCTCATATTTACACAAGAGAAGAATGATATTTCTCAGAGGCTTACCCAAAATATCACCATTTTCAAATCAATAATAATTGTTAAGAGGATTTCAGATTCCATTTTGACTCACTAAGACATTTGATGTATTACAGTGATCAAAGCTAAATACCCTTTGGCATCAGGCTAAGGTCTCTTATTTTATACTTGTTATAGTCTAATGCAGGAAAATCAAAGAATTAGATGACAAATGAACACCAGTGAAGTGAGTAATTAGAAATATGGTTTATGGCCAACAGTAGTTAAATGGTTTCTTTTTTATTAGAGGTATGGTTTATGGCCAATAGTAGTTAAATGACTTCATTTTTAAATATATATGATGAATCATATTAACAGAATGGAGTGTAATGAATGTCTAATTCTCTTATGGAAATGAACAATGCCAGTTTCAGACAGAATCCTAATTATATAATCATGCGTGGGGTCTTTGACTTTTTTGCTTTTCTGAAGTCAGACCTGGAAACAGTTTTAGATTATATTCTTAATAACTTTTGCTTTTTTTCCTAGGAGACAAGGCAATATGGAAAGAGCTATATGGAGTCTTCAACCTCTAACACTTTACAACATTGATCTGCATTGTCCCTAAGTTGGTAGAAGCCATATATTAATAACATTATTGAGTTGCTTTTTCTATAGGTTCTCTGTTCATTTTTCTCATGGACTATGGTGTATAGGACAGAACTACCAACAGGGTTGGTATCTTCACTGGAAGCATGGAAATGCTCAGAAGCTGATGCCCAAGGCATGCTGATGGGGCAATATAACACTAAATTCACTAACTACAGCAGCTGGTAACAGCCTCGTTAATGCTCTGCTTTGTAGAGAAGTAGGATTCTGCCGTTCTATTCTGCTGTTGTCTTTTTCAAATGCAGGAAAACAAAACACAGAAACAATAACAAAAAATCTAATTAGACATGTTAGAGCAGCCCATTCCTACCTCCACCGGCCAAAGCATCTCATGCTCATTTCAGGTTGTAACTATAGTCATCTCCTCACTGCTGCAGGAGCTCTAGCTTGTTCTTGAAGGCTGGCACCTGAGTTGTGGGCCCCAAGCTAGAGCTGACCTGTGAATGCGTCGCAACCTAGCAGAATGTTCTGTTTTCCCCGTCGGCTTCATGTTCCAGAGGCAGAACCTGCCCCACCTGTGTCTCTGTGGCTCCGCCCTCACCCAGGTGGTCATGGTTGGGGTGGTGGACAAGGCAAGGGCTCTTTTAACCAGAAGCTGATTAGTTGGAAGAGCTTCCTGTTGGATGCGGTTTCTGTTGGGGCTGGTTGCATCTTGCTGCACTTTCTCAGTGGTGTCCTTCCATATGAAGGGCCACTGAGGGAGCCATCTCTGTGGCAGGACTGTCTGAAAGAAGACTTGAGAGGGGATGTTGCTGAGTTCCATGTTGGCCTGTGTGATCAGGGAACTGATGTCAGCATAAAATGATGATGACTGAACCAGCACAACAGTTCTCCAATTTGTTGACACTAGTGGTTAAAACTATGATCAGGAATTAAGTCTCAAAGTCTAAAATTCCTTTCCATAATGCTGGTTTCTCATTTGATTTGTGACAAGCCAACAAGGCTCTCAGACTCCTTGTGCATGGCAATGCCACACTGTGGTGTTTTGTGATGTGCCATCAACCAGGCTGTGTTCCACAGCTCCCTATTGGCCCAAATACGCAGATTTTACTGACACAGGTAGAAGAGCATACAATTGAAGACCACACAGAAGTGCTCCCAGGTTCCCCAGTTTAAACTTAGCCACAGAGGTGCAGTTTCCCCTTCTTGCAATGAAGGAAAGAGCACTTTTTTATTGCTCCCTTGCAAAACTTAGGAGACACGGATACTTTGGAAGCAGACTCACTTTGCTAGATTTAAAAAGAACTCTGAGTTCTAGGAGGTGGTGTTAACCAATGCCAAATACAAAGGCAGTACAAATGTTTTTTGTGTAGCATAGGTCCTGCTACAGACACAACTTGTTATTGTGTTTTCAAAGGAAATGACAACATGTTAGTATCTTTCAGGTTCACTGACTCCCAGGTTTCTCTCACTGCAAGTTTTCATTTCAGCAGAAACATGATCTAGATAGGTTGCCTGCCTAACTCATACACCTGAGCTCTTTCCCTCAGCCTTTCTTTCCGCACTCTCCCGCTAACAGCAAATAGTTGGTGCAACAGCCTGAGGCAGTGCATAGAACATGTTAGTAAAGGAAGAGGCATTTGTCCCTCTTGCTGTCCCAAGAGGGAAGTGAATGCACAGGTTATTCATAAAAATCAATATTGTAATGGACTAGGAGTTGCAAATTTTGGAGGAAACTTAGAATAAACCTTGATGTTGTGGTTGTTTTTAACAGCTTTGTAACATCTTAGTGCTTTCTTGACCACCCTTCATCAGAATACCAGTTGCTTACAGGCTTTAAAAGAACGTGAGATTCTTTATAATTCCCACTGTTTGCTCTTCCAAAAAAATAAAAATGTAAAGAAAATTACACAGAGCTGTGGGTGAATGAAGCATTGAGCCTTTTGTACCACTAAGAAGAAACTGCATTTAAAGCTACTTATCTTCTGACACTGATACTTTCAGAAAGATGCCCCCAGCTAGGAGGTTTCTTGCAACTCCCATTTTAATTCCTCTCATAGAAAGTAAACTTTCAAAGTTGCTCTGATGTTGGGGAAAAGTAGCAAGCTTACACTGTGTTGGAGGGCAAAAGGGTTCCAGAGGGAGAGCTAGAGAAAAAAATCATACCAGTCAAAGTCAATGCAAAACAACATATTTCTTTTGACGTGTTTACCAAGCATCATTGTTCTACCATTGTTTTTTTTTCTTTCCTTCCCTTTGAAATACACTTCATGAGGTACTGTTGAAACATACACAACAAAATAGACACATGCAGTTTTAAGGCAGATTGTTTAAAAAGAAATGAATAACGAACTTTAAAGGACCACAACGTGATACTCTGGGGAATGTTCCAAGGGAACAAATGGTTTATGCAATTCAAGTTATGCAAAACTGGCCCTCATAGAGTGTCAAATGGGGGCAAAGATAACCATATGCTTTTAACTGCAAGATTATGCTTTTAAGTCTGTGCAGTTTTCCTTTGTTAGGCTATGAACTAAACTACTCCAGTCAATGGGAATTTTTCTAGTGACCAAGTTGACTTTTAAACTAATACTGAAAGATTGGCTATTTTTTATTACTTCCTTGATTAGAAATGCTGCTTAACATTGAGATATGACAATATTCTGTGAAGCATTAGGTATTCCGTTAAGTAAAATTGAAATAAACTTTTGTTTATAATTTTAGTAAAGCGTCCAAATAGAATTCGGTTGCCAGTCTTTCTGTCAAACACTGTTTGGAAAAAAATTTTAAAATACATTTCTAATCAAGTGGTTTAAATTTTACTTTTAGGTATCAAAAAGAAAAATATTTTTCACACTCACGTCCCAGGTTTTATTCTGAGCTGCCAGTGAGACTAAAATTGCTACCAAGTACAGCAGTAATTATTTCTTAATTTGCCCTTTAAATTCATATATGTGCTGCTGAATAGTCACTGAGTCAACTGCTGTGATTTTCAGAATAGTAACAGTTGGAAACCTGTGTTGATTTTTTAATGGTTTTTTTTGTTTCAAATTTTTAATACAAATTCTTAAGTTTTAATACATAAATTTCATCTGTATTCTGAATATCAGTTTCTAAGCAGCAAAGAGTTTAAATAGAGATTATTTTTGCAGGCCAAATTTAGAAGGATAGATCTTTAGTAGAGGTATACAATATATATAAATGACTGAAATTAAGTTATTCAGATTACAGTACTTAAGAATTTAAAACAAAGCAAAGTTCCAAATATCCGGATTGCATGCATTACATTAGAAAATGAAGCAAGAGTAGGTCTGGAACAAAAACAAGAGCCTTTTTTTCAATGTCAAAATTTCAAATTTACGTTCAAAATTTCAAATCAAAACCTCTAGTTAGTGCCCACATCTGCCCCAGTGCTGGTGCAGAATTTATGGATAGGTCTTCTCTCCCATAACTTAATATTGGCTCATTTTGATTCACTCATCACACTCCATAACATGATTTATTTTCTCTTACTGTGTGTGTGATACATTGCTATTTCATCAAGCTCTTGATGCAGCCCATCATTCAACATGTTCCAGGCAGAAGCATCAGTGTATACACAACCATTGTTGATAGTGGTTCTGCATCATATGTGATGCTGCAGGTGTAGTGGTTATCCAGGTAACTCTGTTATCTTAGAGGCATTCATCTTTTACCTTTCCTTTTCTCTCTTCAAAAAAAAAGTTAAAAATAGGATTGGCTTTGATGCAGAACATTAATTTGAGACGACTGAATTGAAGACCACAAGTGAAAGCTGTCATCTCCCACCTGTAGCTTCATCAAATGTGAGGTGGTCTAATTTGCCAAGTTTCCTAGAGATGTCAGGAACAGCTGCTACTCATTTATGTCTTAAAAGGGACTTTAATCAAAGCAATGTGGACTTTCAGGGCTGTTATCCATGGCATGAATAGACTGAGCTCACAAGGTCCTTATTTATTAGTTTTAGGTTAATAGGTTTTTGAAAAATAATATCTGGCTGCTGTAGTTGGAAAGGTTGGCAGGATTAGATATAAGTACAGTAAGGGCTGTACAATAAATATTTGGCCTAGAAGGAAAGTCAACAAAGATGTAGTTTCTGAAAGATAAATGCTGCAATGGTAAATGTCAAATATTGGGACAATGCTAAGAAAGATTTAATATCCGATGTCTGTAGAAGGAGAGTCAGATAATGAAAGCATTGAGATTATGCACAGGATTTTTCTTCACATAGTAATTTAAGATAGATGGAAAATATCAAGAATGTTGATACAAAGAAAATTTAGAATCCTAATGAACCCAAGTTTGTTCAGCAATACAAAGTTTCTAATGAGCTTTAATAACAAACAAATCTCTGAGATAAAACTGAAGGATGAATAACAGGCAGTAAATGAAAAAATTTAGTTTTCCTCAAGGAAAGACTCCCCTCCCTTTCCTTGGAAAATTTCAATACAAATCTCTATTTTTATATCTTTATCTCTGTTAATGCTTCTCTTTTCAGTGGAAAATATCAGCTTGCAAGCGAAATGACTGCTCAAACCAGAAAGATAGACTTTGCTTATCTGGCAAAAACAATGAAAAATTTTAAGAAGATAAGTTCGCACGAAGGTACAGCTCTTGTTATTGAAGGCAACTGCCAAAACCTGTGTGTGAAGGACATATAGGATGCCATATGACAGCATGTCACAACTCAGCAATTGGCTGTAGGCAGAAATGGTGATATGAGGCTGAGGGCAAGATGTACTATTAAGGTAAAAGCTTCTGTCTAAAGTCTTCCATGAGATGCAGCTTTAAAAAAAAAAAGGAAACTTGTCTAAGTCAGACATAATCTAATTATGATTGAACTAATAGTTAAATAGAGAGCACTTTCATTAGCAAAAAAAGAGCCATGATGTGTCTGGCTAGCTGCTTGTAAGTAGGTAATGGATTATTTGCATGGGTGACTACAGTGGTCAGAGGATCACAGGCTAATCGTAACAGGATGACTGTGTGCCAACAAAACGCTAATGAGCAGCTATTCTCATAATCAGTAGTCTGACTTGCAGCAGTCATGGAGAGGGCACCACACAACAGCACATGCATATGGGACACATCCAACTCTGGCATAGTAGGTTATTTGCCTGAATACATGAACTGAAGATAAGACATTGATAAAACTGAACCATGAGTGTGTGCTAAACACATGGTAAAGTCATCAATCTATTTATAAACATCTAATACTGGTGGGTCTTGTTTATTCTGCCAGTGATGGAAGGTAGTCATTCAGTAGGGATCTGGTTAAATGGACGTAGAAAAGAGGACGTGACTCAACAGCTTTGATCTGAGATGCTACTGTATAATTTAAGCACACTTTATAATGTTTAATCACTATTGTTTTTCTACCTGCTATTTACTAATGCAATTAGTAATATAAGAATGTAAGTAATGAATCCAGGATTTAAATATTTCAGAAAATTTTGATTATAGAGATAAGCACACTTGGGAAGAGTGAAAACATGGAAACATTATTATTTGATTGGGGTGCTAGGAGAGGAAAGACCACAGAAAGCTAGAAAAGGACTGGTAGAAGGATATAAACTTTTCCATAGTCCCACGGTATTTGCAGACTGAGCACTTTTTTCCAGGTCACCCTCAGAACAGAGATGGTCACATTTCCTAAAATAAAAGAAGTATGAATAAAACATAAAAACAGCTTTTCAGCCATTTATTGTGTAGATAAGTATTTTCCCTTCTGGTGAAAGTATTCTTAGTGCTAACTTGAGGAAGTCAAGTCCTTTGTGTGCTATATTTCAGTCATCTTATCATAACTGCTGATATTACTCTGGCTTAACTCCAAGATAGTCCTCTTCACGTGCCACAGTATCTGCTGACAGTCTGGCCTTCTTGACTATATTTCAAGTGTGTTTTCTTCAGTCTATCTTTAAAGACTATTTACTGCATTTTTCTTTATTTTTCTTTCTTTTTTTTTTTTTCTTACAGATTTCTTCCCAGGCACCTTCAACATCTGCTTTACTTATTTGCTCTTTCGTTCTCAGCACTGGACCTTCACAGACTCCTATCCAAAGATTCCATTCCTTGAGAGTAGTTTATAACAACACTGTACTCTTATAAATAGACCTTCAGTTAGTCATCTGTTTTCTGTCATATGAGCAGGAGAAGCTGGGGAATAAAGGGCTCTTTAGAAGTGGAATCTGCACATCTCAAAGGCCCAGCTCACCCTCCAAAGTTTTATACCTAAAACTGGAAGATTTCTTAAATTATCTTTTAATCTCTGGATGAGAATGCAGATTAATGACCTCAAAATTCTGGGAGGAAATATTTATTTTTTATTTTGAGAGTAAAATATTCTAGAAACTTCATTTTTTGAAAACTGGTTTTAAGGAAAGTCAGCAGTAACAAAACTGTTCCATAGAGGAGTTTCTCAACAATGCACAGCCTCAAAGCAGATTTTAACTCTTGAATATAATGCATCAAAAATCATTCATAAGTAGTATAGTCTCATGTCTTAGAGCTTTCAATATAACTTATGACAGGGCTCCTATGTGGGAGGTGCGGTTATGGGGTGTAAAGCAGAGATGTTTATCCTGAATTGTGGTAGGTATCAGTCCTATTTCCATAGGTCCCAAAACTGGAGAAAGATGAGCCCTTCTTCTTCTCATGTTCTTGCTTCCTGTACAGTAGAGAACCAAACCTGCTCCTTTCAACACTAGTTTTATTTGAATGGTATCTATGTCTGTGGACTTTTCTGACTACATCTGAGCTGATATACAAGCCTCAGTTTAATGTTCTGTTCACTACAGATCTTTAACAATCTGTTCTTTCAAAGTTAGCTGGCATCATTATTTACCTTTTCGAGTTTCTGTCCAGGGCTAAATATATCCAGCCAGCCAGGCTGCCATAAAGACTGAGTCTGTAAAAAATGTTAAAACTGTCCAGGTAGTGAAAGCTTTGTGCAGGTATGTCCCAGTAAACAGATTAAATGACAGGCAGCAGATTTTTGTAAACTTCCTCTGACACTGAACAGGAAAATATAACAGAAAGGCCAAGTACCAACTGTTCTTTTTGCCCATACACTGATCAGGTTTCCTTATTTCATTTGTGGTCAATGCAGTGATTTTATGAGTCACTTGACTTGTTTTGACGAAGTGTAGTTGACAGGTTTAATTTCTCTGAATTATCCATTGCTTCTAATCTTACATAATGGCATTTGAATTTGTATTACATTGTATTAAGAGTAAAACTTTCAGTAAAAACTCTGCTATTTATTTTACTTTTTTTTTTTCATGGTGCAAAGACATTCTGCACATACTTTAAGCCCTGGAAGTATCAATAGGGTACTACTAGAGAAAGGATACGCGACTAACATTTTGTTGTACCTTTGGGCTGGATTAGAAAGTTGAGGGCCCATTTATTGACTAGAGGGCCGTCCTGAGGCTTCGTGCTCTAGCTCCGTCTTGTCATATCATCTTCACATTTCTGTGTTTGCTGCATCTGTATTTTCTCATGCCTAAAACTGATATGGCGATGCTTATCTCCTTTGCAGAAACATTGTGAGATATGACCAAATAATAATCCGAAAGCACCTTAAAGTCACAGAATAGATATTCTCTTTCATTATTGCATTATTCTTCTGTAAAAGCCTTTTATTTTTTAGCAAGGAAGATGTCTTAACTTTCTTGGTCTCCTCTCCATGTTTTTTACCTTTTCCACTATGAATACAAATCATGCATAGACATTGAAGAGCTCATTGGCAGAACAGAAACAACCTTATCATTTTTCAGTGTTAAAATCTGATAGTGTGTGTATGGTAGGATCACCAGATAACTCAGGTTGGAAGGAAACACTGGAGGTCACCTAGTTTATCCCCTGTGTCAGGGCATTGGCACACCCATAGCCCTGGAGGAGGTCAGGCCTGGGCAAGCAGCACAGGGCAGGGCAAAACCAGCCTGCTTAGGGTAGCCCATACCCTGGGCTAGGGGGAGAGATTCCAGCAGTTGGTGGGGGGGCCTGTGGCCAGGACCCATCCCTGCCCAAGGAGTTGCTCTGAGCTGAGGCCCTTGCCCTTGATTCCTACCTGAGCTTCCATTTGTTAATGTCTTTCTAGATCTGAGAATCCCAAACTGGATACAATATCTAGATGGGGTCTAACAAGTGGAGAATAATCACTTTCCTTGATCTGCTGCCATACTTCTGTTCACGCAGCCCAAGGTGGTCTTGGCCTTCTCTCCTGCCAAAGTGTGCTAATGTCACAAGTGCAGCTTTCTGCCCAGACTCCCAGGGTCTTCTTCTCAGAGCTGCATCTAGCCAAGCAGTCTCCAGCCTTCATCACTGCAAGAAGTTCTTCCTTCCTAGGTGCCTGTCCAGGTCCCTCTGAATGGCAGCCTTGTGTACAAGTGTGTCTCCTGGTGTGCCCCCAGCTCCTGTAATTTAACATCATCTGCATTTGCTGAGAGTGTACTCCATTGCCTTCTCCAGGTTGCTAATAAAGATGTTAAACAGGATTTGTGTCAGGCTTGACCCTTCTAGTACCCTACTTCTAAGCAGCATCCAGGTAGAAAAAGAACCGTTAGCCAATATCCTCTGAGTTCAACCATCCAAATTTTTACTCACATCATCCTATCTTGAATACAATTACACCATGGAAGGTAGTGTCAAACACCTTTCTAAAGTCCAGATAAATGACATGCATTGCTGTCCTTTCATCCACAGATTTGGTAATTTCATTGTAGAAGGCAATCAGGTTAGTCAGATATGTTTTAGCTTTGGTAAATTCGTTTGACCTGTTCCTAATCACCTTCTTTGCCTTCATGAACCCAGAAACTTGTTCCAAGAGAACTCACTCCATGAACACTATGCAGGCCCTCTCAGCCCCCAAGCCTTGTAGTTACTGTAGCCTATTGAGTAAAAGACTGCAGATTGCTGTTCAAATCCACCTCAGAAGAAAAAAAGCCCTCACTTATTTCACACACCTTCTAAGCATGCAAAAAACCCATAATTTAACCAAGAAAAAAATCGCAGACCCCAGAATCATAGTCTTGGTCTTTTTCTCCATGACACTCCAACATCTTAGTTACAAATGTGAAAGCAGAAATTCCTCCAATTCAGAGGTCTTTAAGTCAAGCTTTTTGAGATCTACCTTGCTCCTGTTCAGAATTTCAAAATTCATTTCTGAATGGTTAAAACAGAGCTCTTGTAAGACTTGTAGTTTCTGCACAGGCATGTAGAAATAAATATCTGAAGACCTGAGGAAGGATTTTAGTGATGAAGGATCATCCAAAGACCTTGTGAAATCTGCCAGCATTTCACATTGTAGGAGGCTAGAAATAGTAATTTGAAAATCTGGCAAAAAAAAAAAAACAACCTCCCATGACTTGGGAGTTGTAGCTCTCATTATGTTTTGATATTTACTGAGAAAAGAAAAGCTTTATCAAACCTAAGACATTGACTATATTACTGGTAGAAAAATATCCTCTCCAACAAGGAGTTTGTGCTGCTGTTTAATGGAAGAACCTCCGAGCATCCGTTGCCTAGTCCAAGTCTCATTGAAGTCCCTGAGGAAATACTTATTAGTGAGCAGGATCATTCATATTTCCTTTTTTAACAGATTAGTGGGTATTTATATGAAGACACTGTAGGCACCACTTAATCTGTATTCACACAGCAAATGCAGAGCTTAAAAATCCCTGGCATCCTCTTCTACTGGTAATTCAGAAATTTGCGTTGGCAAGCAACAAGACTGAGAGCATCCACCTTTACTCAGATATTAAACTTCCAGTGTATATTTGTTGAAATGTTGTTTTTAAGTCATATGATTCTAAATATGAACCAAGTATAAACCAAATACAAAGTAATTTTGCAATTGCACACAGAAATCCCAGAGTTTCTGGTCCTGCCCATAGCTTTTCTGAGAACCGTTAGAAAGAAATTTAGCAAGACTGTTCAACTTCACAGTTACAGTTACAGATCATGTGGGCAGAAGGCAAACAGTCAAGAACTATATGAGTTATATGCTGCTGCTACTTCTCAGGAAATGTTGAGCAGTAACAGAGGCAGACAAAGAAGACAAAAGGAAAATAAAAGTGGTCAAAACTGAATTGCTGCACCTACATGCCCTCCAAAAAGAAGCCTCTGGACCTCTTTTCCTAGGTCCTTGCCCATTTACACAGTTGCACGCTTATACACGGCCCACTCCACATAGAAGAACATGTCAGCTTGTTGGGAACCACGTGTTTTGCACACTCCAGAGGTTGTGTCCTCATTTTTAATGAAGTTTGATTTGAAGGATCATTGTCTGCATTATATATGATTTTGGTCTTGAAATCAGCCTAGGGGCTGCCTTTAGGATGGTGCAGAAGAACATGGTGCATCTCTCTGCAGCCTGGAGGTTGAAGGGAAAATGGACTTTCAAAGCTCATTCCTCTTATTTTACTCAAGGACCTCAAGAAGAGGAAAGAGGCAGAAATCTTCCTTTCACCCAACACCTAAAACGTATCGACATGGATATGGATGGATAGATAGATAGACAGACAGACACTTTTTTCAAGTGTGTCAAGGAGCTTTTTTCCCAGAAGCTGGCAGTGTACATTATTATTTAGATGGGGGAGTGGAGGTGAGGGTGGGAGTGAAGGTGGAGAGGGAAGGAGAAGAACATAAATCTTTATCAGTATTTTCTATTCCTGCCTTTTATCTGTGCTTAGTAAATCTAATCCTACTGACTGATTCTCATGTACATGTCATTGAACTGAGAACACTTGTCTAGTGTTTGTGTCCTGCTACTTTCTGTTTAGTATAGATTTTCAAAGCAAATGCAAACGTTACAGCAATAGAGAGTATTATTGTTAACTGCTGCTAACCTTAGTTTGCCTTTGCAGGCCCATCTTGTGGGAGACAGAGCTCTGGTGCAGAATGTGGTATCTCATAACTTGAGCTTTAATGATCCAGCTAACTGATGAATGAAAAATGAGATTAGGATAGAGAAAACCTCATCAAATGATAGCAGAAAAGTAATAGCATACAAGTAGTAGCATTATTGTGGAAGGATTGCCATGTGAGAGGACAGCATGAGAGCATGGTTTCTTTAGCATAGTAAAGAAAAAGCTGAGAGGAGTTTTGGTTGTTTTCTAAAAATACACAGACAGAGTGAGGGAAGTGAGAACAGGAGAATAAATGTCATCAAGGGAGAAGAGCTTCACATTCTAACTAGTTCCAATACAGGGATAAACATATACACTGTCCAAAAATAAATTAAAGGTGAAATTTCTTAAAATTATAATGACAAAGTCCTGAAACCACAGAACAGACTAAAAAAATCTTCGGTGTTAATAAGATAGAACTTGTGAATGATCTGGTTGACAAAACAAAGGACTCTGTAACCTAAAAGATTCATTTAGTCCCTCAAGTATGACCCATAGAGCTTTAGTGGGGAGGAAAGTCGGACATATAAAATTGCTAAATAAGCTTGTAATTGTAGAGCTCAGTGGAACTTGAATGAAACTTAAATGAAATCTTATCACCCATTTACCTTAAATTTCCACTATAGCTGTTCCTCAGGGAACAAAAGATCTTTTTATGGATGCACATGGAACACCTCAATTTGGCAAAGAAGCAAGGAGTAAGACTAAAAAGTCGATTTATGTGTTGTGTTATTTCCTTCAGTACGCTGGAGTTTGCTGTTAATGAAGCAGGAGCCAGGGATTTCCTGCGCATCATTTTGAGTATGTCTGGGAAGACATTTTTAAACAAAATGCAAAACTGCTGGCTACCTAAGGAATCCAGAAGGTTAAATCATCTTAGAAGCTCTAGTCACTTCCAAACACCTCAGAAATATCTGATATCTTTATGGGTGTATTGGGTCTGGCAGGGACAGAGTTAACTTTCCCCAGTGTAGCCCTCATAATGCCATGCTTTGTATTTATTGTTAGAACAGTGTTGATAACACACAAATCTTACACCTTTAATAAGTCACAAATAAAAATCATGCTAGATTACCTGCAAATAACCTATAGTTTTCACTGACATCTGCTATGTATATTTTTGTCGGATTGGGCCATGAATTAAAAATGTCACATGCAGCAGGCAGACCAGGAGCTAGTGTTGCCACTTTTGCCAGGACTGTAATAACTCACCCACTCAGCTTTGGTGTTTGGGCTCCAGCTCAATTTCTGTGTTCTGATAGGTCGATGCTGGCTGGATGCCTGGTGTCCACCAAAGCCCCTTTATCACTTCCCCTCTTCAGCTGGACAGGGGAGAGGAAATACAACAGGCTCATGGGTTGAGATAAGACAGGAAGAGATCACTCACCAGTTACCATCATGGACAAAATATACATTGCTTGGGGAAATTAGGGGCTGCAGGTGGAGGTCTGCTCCACTGTCTCCTCCATGGGCTGCAGGAGGATAGCCTACCTCATCACGGTCTTTACCATGGGTTGCAGGGGAATCTCTGCTCCGGCACCTGGAGCACCTCCTCCCCCTCTTTCTTCACTGACCTTGATATCTGCAGAGTTGTTTCTCAAATATTCTCACTCCTCTCTCTGGCTGCTGTTGTGGAGCAGGGTTTTTTCCCCCTTCACAAATATATTATTTCAAACATGCTACCACTCTCACAGGTAGCCTCAGCCTTGGCCAGTGGCAGGTCCATCTTGGAGCCAGCTGGCATTGGCTCTTTTGGACATAGGGGAAACTTTTAGCATCTTCTCACAAAAGCCACACCTGTAGCACCCCTGCTACCAAAACCTTGCAACTCAAACCCAGTACATGTTTTGTGCAAGTATTTTATATTTGAATGTCCTATGTTCTTAGCAGGGTGTCTTCAAGATGAATAACTGAATATACGTTAAGTCAGACAGAGTGTGTATAACCATAACGTAATGTTTATAACACCACTGTGTCAAGGGACAAGCTTATTTTTGAACTAGTGCTACAGCCTGACACTATGATTGTCTGCAATAAGTAGAAGTTCCTACAAGCATTCCTTTTCTTACACACTTAGAAGTACAGGGGCTCACACACATCAGCACATCTTTTGTAACCATCCTTGTGCATGTTCTTAGCCTAAGGAAAATGTGAGATGACTGGAATTAATTAAAGAGGTTTTACATTTTCCATTAACTCATAACTGGAAATATCTCATGTCTACAACAGAGTAGCAGCACAGAAGAAGGAAAAGCATAGCATCAGGAGAGCCTGCATCATGGGTCAGAAGATACAATGCCATTTGTTTAAGTGTCTACACCATAAGTAATTTGTATTACCACAGTAACTTACCCTGGTTAGCATAAAAGTGCAGGGAAAATTCACTGGAGCTGCTAGAACTTTTGTCAAAAATGTATAACTACTTTAGATCTCAGGTGTTATGAACTGTGTGTGTCACTGTAGAAATAAAATGATCCCTTAAAAACTTAAAGTAGCCACTGATAAATTTTATTCATATTAAAATTTATATAACCTAAAATACTTAAATGCTGGTATAAAAGGTGGTAGGTAGTTCTGATTTTAAGCTACAGTCTTTGGTTGAAGTTGTCAGGCATTCTTATGGGGGTTTTTTGCCAGGCACAAATCTTTTTGACTTGTACGTGATAATTATTAGCATTTCTCACATAAGTGGAATAAAAACTGGTTTAGTTCAAGAAGCTTCAGAAGCCTCCGGCACTGTCTTTCATTTGCCAGCTTCTATCTATTATGTATTAGAAATATATGAACGGCTCTGGGAGACAGGTGTATCTTGATTTATTTCACTCAAGTCTAATGCATCTTTGCAGAGGGCATTGAAGTTGGAAGAGGTCAAAAAAAATGGAGTGATAATGCATTTTGTACCAGACCACTGATACTGACAACCCTATTTCCCAAAGTGCTATTAACTATATGTTAATGAAGGAAAGGCTCTCCACAAATAGACACCACTTTACATATACTCCAATAAAAGAAGAAAGTCTATCACAACCTACATGATATACATGAACTCTATTGCTTAATATTGCTTCCATGTGCAATCAGGTCAGTCCCTAGGAATTCATCATTTATACCCTTTTCCCAAGAAGGGGTTTCTAGTCCGGGTTGAATACATATGGGAAGAACCACACCAGGTTGCCTCAATGTGCCATTTTCACAACCTTTAAGAAAAAGTTCTCCAGGCAAAGGGATTACAACAAAGGAGTGAGACCCTAACTATGCTCTTCCACTACAGTTTAAATTACATGAACGAAGAAATGTTTGAACGGACATCAGTGTCACAGATGTCAGTTGTCTGATTTATTCCCTCTCTGAGGAATGTACTGGCATCTGTGTGCATAGTAACACCTTGCCAGCTGGCCAGGAGGTGACATCAGCTGTCCTTTCAGACAGATGAACTGCACAGTGTGCATAGATGCCTGCCAAAGGACAGACTTTCCAGGAGAAGGAGAGAGAAAAAGCACTTCATGGATTTCTGACAGTAGTTTTTACTTAATATTAGTTTACAGAATTAATTTTATTGGACCAGCTTATGATCAAAACCATCTTTCTGACACTGCAGTAAGTTACTTGGATTTCACACCATTAAACACAGCAATTCACACAGGAATTTACATTCTTTCTGATGTTGCTGGGTGGAGTATATCTTTCTCAGTGTGGTCATAACACTGTATGGGCAATATGATCTTACTTAATCTCCTTTTTTATATCCCTAGATCAGTCAGCCAAAATAAATATCCCTACCTTCAGGCAACTAAATTAAATAGCTAGGTTTTAAAGCCTATGTAAATGGGCTGAACACTCATAACTCTAATTGATAGTCATTCATTTGTGAAGGTATGTGACAAGGCCTCAGATGGCTTTAGGGGACAGAGATCTGCTAAAACCATCTCAGTTCACACATCAGTACCAGCCAAGGAGCTCGAATGGTGGTGTACTCATTCTTAATGCTCTCTATAAAAGAATCCCACATGGGGTTTGGGACTTTACCCTATGACAGTTTGAGAGTTGTGTGCAATTTAATCATAAAGTGAGAATAAGTATTCCTAATTTGTTTGCAGAGTGAAAATGTACACTCCAGTGTGTAAGTAAAAGAAGAGTAAGAACAATATTTAGCTGAGGCTGAATCAAACTGAATCACTAGGAAATAATAAATGTTGTGTGAAACTCTTGCACAAGGTTTGTAAGACTGTCAGGTTAGAAACACAGCAATGCCATTCTGATATTGTAAGTAGTGTAATGTTTTAAAAGACCCTGGGAACTATTAATATAATTGCATTTATTCATCCCTAGAATATGCGTCTCTTTTTCAGAAACTAATTAGCACTGACCTTTTTTTAATGCTTATAGTCTTATTAATTATATCCTCAGAGTTTCAGTTCATCCTGTCCACAGAACCTACATAGTTTGGTGTAGAGTCTTTTACAATGCTGATCACATTGTTTGAATATAAGAAAAACTTACCTGTGCTTTTCTAATGATAGATATGTCTACAAATGTGAATGCTCATTGTTCATTCTCTTTACACCTCATGCCCTTTAACTCACATGTTTAATATATTTCAGTTGAGTGAATTAAAAGCAGGATTAAAGACAGTGAGTGGTTGTTTCTGGCTCATCTGGCTTTATTTGGTACATCCTAAATAATGTACCTGGATTCTCCAGGGTGAGAGGAGTTTGTTTTCCATCCTTTCTAAAGCACAGCTTCATACAGGTGATATCCATGGAATCCTAGAATCATAAATCATAGAATAGTTCAGGTTGGAAAGGATCTTTAAAGGTCACCTAGTCCACCCTCCCCTGAAAAGAGCAGGGACATTTTCAACTAGATCAGGTATCTAGACTAGTGTAATGGCTGAACAGTGTTTCCAGCTGCACAGTGTACTCTAAGTCTTAAGTTCTGTCGTAGAAAATATGGATCTTCTCTTTTTATGGTAAAGTAGCAAAAGAGTTGCTGGATTTAGTTTTTGATGCCTGTGTTTTAGGTAAAAGAGGAAATGAAACAGTAGATTACTCTTACATCTGCATCACTGAAGAGGAAACAGTCCTGACATACAGGTGGTATGACTCTGAATGTCTAAACTAGGTCTTACTTCTGCAGTTATAGTCGTTTAAGTTATTGTCCAAGATTTATTCTTACTGTCTCTTTCCTGAGAATGCCGCTTCTATGTCTGAGCCAACCCAATGGCCTGAGTTAGTGCATTTTCAGTTCAAAGTCATCGGGCTGAGTCTGAGCCACCAGGATTTTTATAAAATGTGTGAGTGGACTTATAATTGAGAATGAGCAACACTCACAATAAATAGCCAATGTGCCTTTGCCTTGCAAATTCAGGTGAACAGCTGGGGAAATACTGTCTTAAATCACCACAACTAGACATGCAAGGCCACACTATTCATATCTGGAGCTCAGGTTCCCATAATACAACTATCTATTGCACACCCCTATTAGAATTGGGCAGTGTTCAGTCTGATTGAAATTGCAGGGGCTACTCACAAAAGCAACCTCTTATATATGTGTAAGTGTTTGTGAGAGCTGGACTTTCAAAACTGTGTTTTCATGCTTTAATTAAAAATATAAATCTGTGTTATGTTTCACAGATAGACACTGGAAACATGAGTTTCTGTCATTTTCCTCTTCCTGTAAAATATTGATGTCAGCTTCTGGATGCAAAGCAGCAAAACACTGAGTGCAGAAGCCACACAGATCTCATTCAGATTCCCAAAGGAATTTGACCCATCCCAGCGAACACACTTTAGACTAATTGTGTAGCTGTCAATTACATTGCTGTGCAGTGCACTGAGATTACTCGGACTCTATTCTTCATTACAACCAAAACAAAGCCACTGCAGCGGATTATATTTTTCTCTACTAAACAAATGAATATGGAACATGCATAAATAATCTTAAGCACTGAATCTTTCTGTTCAGTTTTGCCAGTGACATACCCAGTAAATGTCCAAAGTGGGAAGCTGACAACAAAGGTACAGCTCTGATTCGGCTTGGTGAGGATTGTGACATTGTGTAAACTTGGCTTGATGAATTATGAGATGCAATACTCATTCTGTATATATTACAGGATTGCAAGACATTAGCAGCCTTGGTCTCCATGACAATACCAGCAGAAGATGTTGGATGAAAAAAGTCTTGTTTGTATAGCAAAAGTTTTGAATACACTGGAAGTAATGAAACTCTTATTTTCCTTCTTTATCTAATTAGACAGACAATTTTCTCAGACAGAGATTGACTTTTTGCCACCTGTATGTAAAAGCCAAGACTAATTAGATACTTATGGGTGATGGGTTACATCTGACCGAATGGATTTAGTGAACCCTGGACTCCCTTTACGAAGAATTGGCACTCCAAAATACAATGCCTCTAGGCATAAGCAACTGACTGTATCCCACCCTCAAAGTTTCTGTTTTTCCTTTTTGATTGCTAAGACAACCTCAGGTGACCAGGTCACACATAGACACATACTATAAAGGTAAATAACAGGAATGTTGGCCATGTAGGCAGGCACAAGCTTGGTTAAGCAGCCCCACTCTGGTACACTTGTGTTTTCATGGTGCTTATCACACCTCTGTTGAGTTTTCAATGGGCTTATATTCATGTTATCAAAGGGGCATATACGTATAAGTACAATGGGACTTTGTAGGGAGTTCACTAGCACTATTGTAAAGCCCTTGCAGTGATAGGATGAGGCATAATGCTTTCAAACTAGAAGAGGTTAGATTTAGATTAGATGTGCAGAAGAAGTTCTTCACACTGAGGGTGCTGAGATGCTGGAACAGGTTGCCCAGGGAAGTTTTGGGTGCCCCAACACTAGATGTGTTCAAGACTAGGATGGGGCCTTGCGCAACCTGGTCTAGTGGAAGGTGCCCATGGCAGAGGTGTTGGAACTAGATGATCTTTAAGGTCCCTTCCAACCCAAACCTTTCTATGATTCTATGATTGCTACACAAACAAGAAATATCCATCATTTCACAGCAGGACCATTTCTCAGACAACTTCTTTGTCTCTGAATTTCAGTTCTTTCCTCTAGATCAACCCTTCATTTTCCCTTTCAAGACCACGGGTTCTCTTAAAGACAAAATGTAACCTCTGTAAAAAAAAAAAATCAAAACTCAAATATACACATACAAGGTGGTCATAGAAAGCAGGACAGTATAGTTCAATATAAGGAAGTTTCAAATGAGCCACTCAGATTATTTTAGGCTAACCATGAATGTTTACACTTTAATAAATAAAATGTCTTATTCTAGCCTTAGATTTTTTTTTATCTGTATGGACTGGAGACTGGGAGCATGATGTGATACTACCACTTCCTCAGGTACCTCACTAGTTCATATTTGCCAGGTCAGGCAGTTGTAATTTTAGAGCAGTTTTAACTTCTTGTTATTAGCTTAGTATCTGAGTTCTTTTTAATCTTTAATAAATATACTCTCTCAGTTCTCACATTATTCTGTGAGATAAGAAGTGCTATTATTCTGCCCATTTCTGGCATGCCAGCTTGAGAAGAGGTTACAGGGTTTGCACTAACTCCTGCATTGGAGTAGATGCTCCTTGACCTGTTACTTCTCAGCCCTCTTGCCTCAGCTTTCCCAAGAGATGATACTAAAAGTAGACCTCAGGCTGTAAGACTCAGATTTTAAGACTTCCAAGACATTTCCATTTTATTGCCATAGCTGTGAAAAATACATTTCACAAATGATTGCAATTGTTCTTTACAAAAATGAACACCTGACATATTGCATCACAATATTACCATTTCCAGAAAATAATTTTTTTTAGTACTTTAGGGGTTTTTTTGGAGGGAACTAATATTTTCCTGAGGCTTCTTGTCTTTTCATAGTTTGTTTTTATATTACCATGGGAAAATAACAGCTACATTTCTCAAATTTTTGTTTATGAGCTCAAGGATATTCTGTAGCGACTGCTCCTTCAACTTCACCTAGAATACAGCACATGGTATGTAACACAGCAAAATTAAGGCTATGCTACCAATGCCCAAACAACTTAATAACTCTCCAGTGTGTCAGCTGGGGAATCGAGGTGTTCTTAAATCTTTAGGAAATAATCCTTTCCTCTAGTTTCTATAACATCAAAGCTTTCTTAACCTCAATTCATGTGGAAACATCAAGATGTAGAACTAGCTCTATGTCTGTTTCGTATGTATGTTTTTCCAGTTTCCCTCAGCCTCTCAGATGCAAAGACCCTCTCACAGCTCTTGCCTGCACAGGGTTAGGTAGGATCATAGGCTGCTTAAAGAAGCAAGGAGCTATCTACAGTAAACTCTTGTCTCCAAGCAGACTTAAAACTGAGTCATCTACTTCAGGAATTGCATAAAATATGCTGGAGGACATAAATAATTTGTACAGCTCCCAGAATTAGCTTCTTTACTAGCCTGTCTCCCCCACAGAAAAAAGAATCCATCCTGTTCAACAGCTATCTGCAACCTGGGCAGATCCAGAGTTTTTACTTTTTCTAATGTTCACTGATAGACAAGAAACTACCTGTCACAGAATCACAGAATCACAGAATCATTAGGATTGGAAAGGACCTCCAGGGTCATCAAGTCCAGCCTTTGTCCTAGCATCTCTCTAACCACTACACCATACCCTCAAGCGCCACATCTATTTGTTCTTTAAACACCTCCAGGGATGGTGACTCCACCACCTCCCTGGGCAGCCTGTTC
>JAVSBS010019835.1:0-11095 GCA_033124195.1 Coracias cyanogaster
TGCTTTTCACAAGTATTGGAAACTTTGTGGTTGAGAGAGCTGAGTTTGGGCAAAACTCCATTGTCTCTTGTCTGAAACATGTAACATCATCATGAAACTGCAGGTTGGGTCCACTTTAAGATACCAGCACTCTTGAATTTGGGAAGATGAAGCTGCTTATAGATACATTCCACAAATTGTTGCACCTTTCTGTGCAGCTATAACCTCTGTAAGAATTGCCATAAAGGCTGCTGTTCCAAACTTTCTTCTCGAACAAACCCTAATACAACAGAAAATAACCCTAAAATGCCACTTTAAATTGTGATGCGTATAGTTTTTAATCTAATACAATTTTCCCCTGAATCTCCAATCCTCGAGGTTCTTTGGGTGCTAAAACTTGGTTAAAGTTCCCAGTGGAAGTTGTTAATGAAGTCCCCTGGGTTGTTTTCTGGTTTTGATCAAAGGCTTTACGAGTTTTCCCACTTCAATCCAGAGTTAGTCATCAAAATCTCTCTTCAGACTGACTGATGTTTCTGTCATAAAAGGGCTTAAAATCCCCTCTTCCTTGGGGACAGAAGTACTGACTCTTTCTGTGGCATCTGTCTGTCACATGCTAGTAGTTGAGATTTACATGGCTGCTAAGTGGAACTTCATCTTAAATATCAGCGATGTGTTGCTTTATCAGTAAGTAGCTTAGACCATGCTGCGTGGTTTATTCAGGACAGCAAGGTTTTGGTTGCTTTTTGACTACGTGCACTTCTCAGCCTGTTTTGGAGGAAACATTGCTGTTTGATAGCATGTTCCAGAGTCTGCTGGAAAGCTTGAAAACCAGACATCTGCAGAAGAGACCTGTTCTCCAAATACAGAGTGCAGCATGGTGTTTGGGAACAGCATCTCCTGGGCACACTTGATTTTGGTGGATCTTGGGAGCTAGAGTACCTGGGAGTGAGGTGGCTTTATTGATGCTGAAAGCTTGGGTAGAGCAGGGCACTTGTGAAGGCTGATTGCTATGAAATAGGTTCAGATTTTGCAGGGCTGGATATACAGTGTCAGTCTGTATTTGCAGATGTCCTCCTCAGAAAGAACATCACCACCAGCTTTGCTAGGTGGCCTCCTGAGGCTCCTCTCACTAAAAGCTTCATGGGTTTATGATGATATGATGGAGGCATCTTGCCCATCTTTCAGGGTCAGCGTGGCCCTTGAGTAGAAACAGATAATTCCTGGGAAATGGCATAAGATTTCCATGGCCTTTTCTGATTTATCATCTGTCTGACACTTGGCATTGCTTTGCCCAGCCTGTGGTGCTTAGCCGACTTGGGCAGCTTCCATGGAGGAGTGTCACTGGCAAGCAGGCTGGTGTTTAGCATCATAGCTTTAAAAACAATTGTTGCTGTTGGATGGTGATGCTGTGTTTGTAGCTGCAACCCTGACATTTAAAAAGCTCAGGATAGGTAAAGGAAGTATCCTGGAATGGCTTTCCTGTGTGTGATGGGCACAGCTGGTCAGGGAATACCAGCCTTAACAAAATGGCAAAATCTGAGAGGTCCTGTCTTTCCATGATACACTGCAGTAAATTTGGTATTTGCCTTTGTTTCTCTTGGGGGAACTTTGGAGGAAGAACCACAGCTTCTGCTCTTGCCTTCTTGTAAGGCAAATTTAAGATAATGCTAGTTTTCAGTGTTGACTCTTCCAATTCCTGTGTGGTGAAATTCAGTACTTAAGAATGCTGTTATCTCCCTATCTGGCACCAGTGAATAGAAGCCAGTGATCTAGTAAAGGCCACAGAATCAGCTCAATAAATGGAGAATGTTGGTTGCTGTGGAAATCTTTAAAATGTAGCTAATCTTGCCAGGTCCAATGTAATGTTCCTTAGATGACGTTAATCATAGTAGTAAGATATGGGAGAGGAGGGAAAACTGGATTTACTGTATGGCCCCATTGGAGAAACATACGAAAAATAGAATGCTTCTTTCTCTTCTGGTTTAGCAACATCTTCACAAACATAAATTTCTTCCTTGCTTTTGATAGGAAAAAAATCCGTTGCATTCCTGAATCTTGTGCAACTAATGTTTTTGGCTAACATCAGCTATAGTATGTGAGTTAATATCTGAGGTATCCTCTCTTGGGGAGATGAGATCCTGCCCTTGCAGGGTCTGTAGCTTTGATATGTGATCTAATAGCTGTCCTTCATGCCCTTTACCAGAGGTCTGAGCACACCGGGCTGCGGCAGGACGGAGTTCTGCAGCAGGGGTCCTCGCCTTTGACAGCAAAGCTTTCATCTCCATCTCTCCATGAAGGAGCTTCCTTCACCTGCTTGTGCTGATGTGAAAATGCTCAGCAGTGGAAATGTCTGTTGTTCTTTACCTGACATTTTTTTTAAACTATGTTTTTTCTTCTCTTTAGTCCCTGTTGTGTAGCTAGGGTAACTGTGCCTTTCAGTGTAGTGTTGGTCCTAGGAAAATAATAGGCTAATACAAGAACTGAATTTATTTTTTGTTTTAAATCTTTTCTTTAATGTGACTTATTGTCAATTCATGCAACAAAGGTCATGTTGAGCTCCCTCGGTGTCAGTTTATGAGATTAGGAGTTTGATGATAAAGGTGTGAGTGTGGATACCAATGTGTTGGCATAGTAAAATCACGGCGCATGTGTAATGGTTTAAAAGCTGTTTAGCTGAACTAATTAAATGCAGCCATAAATTAAGAATTGTTACCAACAGGTGTGTCTGGTTCCTGCATTGTCATGTTCTGACCCTGTGCTGTTTAATGCTTCTGTCAATCATCAGGAAGAAAACCTATAAGTAGGATTGAAAGTTTTTTGGATGACTTGGAGACCGCAGGGAGTATTGGATAATAGGGATGGTTACTGGCAGCTGCCTGGATCACTCGGTGGACTGGGAGCAGGCAAAACAAAATCCATTTATTGGGCCAGTGTAGAACCATGCTAACAGTGTGAGGAACCCAGTGTGGGAAGCAACAGCTTGGAAAAAAGTTTTGAGCTTTTGATGGATTAATCAGCTGAACATCCCCCTCCTGTGAAATGTAGCCAAAAGGGTAATGTATGAGCATGGGAATTGGAAGATGGAGTATGGGCTGCATGTGTCTTTGGCACGGCAGCAGCAGCAGCTTCTGGAGTATTGTATCCTGTGGTGATGCCCTCTGTTCGGGGTGGATGGTGATGAATTGATGAATACTCAGAGGACGACCACAAGGAAGATTAAAATGCTGGAATCATAAGTGAATGATTGGAGGAGCCCTGCTTTACTTATCAAAGAGATGCTTGGGGGAAGGGAGCTTTCAGTAAATTGCCTACATGAGGAACAGATGTTCAATAATAGGCTACTCAGTTGAGCGGCTTATGATATAACGCATTTGAGGCTAAGCAAATCCAGGCTTGAAATACAGCACAATTTAGCAGTGAGGGTGAATGACCATTGGAACAGGTTTATCAAGGCTTGTGGTATGTGGGCTGTCACTGGCATGTTTAAAAGTTCCGATAACAAATTCTACCCCTGAAATACACTATAGTTCAAACATGAATCAATTTGAGAAAGCCCTCTGTCCTCTGCTATCCATGAGGTCAGGCAGCCCACACACCCCAGTAAGGTCTGGCCTGTTCAGATCATCTCTGAAGTGTCTCTTTTCTGTGGGTACCCAAGGTAGGTAGGACAGATGCTTTGCAGTTGGCTTTGGTGGCTAGTTACTATTCCTGTCTGACTGCTGCAGGGCTTTCACCACTGCCTTGCTCTCCAGCTTCTGCTTCTGCCTCTCCTGTCCTATGTGCTGGTGTCCATCTCTTGCCCTCCCACCTCAAGCCCCCTGCTAACTAGTTCAATGAAGAACTGTGGGCTGCATGTCCCTGACTCCCTCTTGTGGGGAAATGTGAGCTACGGAGTGTTGAAACTTGGCTGGGGCAGGATGGAAAACAAAATGTTGGGATCTGTTGCATAAAATAATGTCTTCTGTGACAAAACCAAAAATTTCCAGGGTGCTGAAGGAAAATGTTGACAATAGCAGCTGCAGGCCACAGATGTATGGGGCAGGTCATGCCTTGGAGAATATTTCAGGCTCTCTGCAGATACAAGCCTGCAGCAATAGTGTGTTTTTGTTCAATTTCTATGTTTTTAGGTATTTTTCCCTGAGAGTACTCAGCATTGTGAATTATGTGCCTAATACACTGTATGAGCAGTACAGGGAAGGATTCATCAGCAGATCATCTTGTTCTGCAGCACCTTGGGTAACCTTGGGATATGTATGAATCTGAAAGCAGTTCTTTAATTTCTTCAGCCCTTAAGGTCTTCTAGTACATTAGCACCTCACATCAGGTATTTTGCCTTTCAAAGCCTCTTGACTTCCTCTGATGTTTGTGCAACTTGCTTCCCTCAAACTACTGAAGCCCAGAGAAATCAAAGAGGGAACTTCTGCAGTATGATGTTTTTAGAGTGTTTTTTCCTAAGGTCTTGAAGAAGCCTTTTCATGGCATAGTTGCTGGCTAAAACAAAGAGCAGAAGTTATTGTGGAAGGTGCTTTGGGAGGATGAAAGGAGGAGGTGACAGTGGAAGCCGCCCTGACCCACATCCTGAGGCAGCAGTGGAAGCCTGGAGGAGTGCGATCATCAGGCGGAGTAGGTAGTTAGGAGGTCACGAGCAGGGTGGAGCAAGTTCACAGAGAGTCCTGAAAACCAGAAGAGCTGTATCCCCTCCCTGACAACGCCACTGTGCTGCTGCGCGCAGCTGGAGCACAGTAACTATTTTGATAAACTTTTAGTCTATTGCTACTAAATGAGTTTCATCACCGACCCTTAGTTCAGAGCCTGGAATGGTATCTTTGGCTCTTGGACTCCTGTAGTATTCCTACAATGCAAACCCTGCTGAGGAACTGAATAAAAGTGCAATTACCGTCTGAGTTACTGAAGTCAAAATCCTGCAAGTATCAGGATGCTTGGAAGTGTTTTGGAATAGGAGCATGGTGTTGTGGGCACATGATCTTGGCGGTCAGGAGCGGTTTCCACAGCATTGTTTTCCACAGCAGAAAGAATCCATTGTGCATTTTTCTCATTTCAGTTTTTCACAGCATAGGCCCTTTCAGAAAGCCAAAGTCTCCAAGAACATTTTCATTTTCCCTAGTTCCATATCGAAATCTAGGGGCATGCAGAACAAGAGTTTTAAGTAAGTATGTGCAGCATAAAGCAAAAAAGCAGTGGCAACGTGTGCTTCCCACCGTGTATGTGCTTCTTACCTCATTTTCAGGGGTTTGGAAATGAGCATCTGTCTCTCCCCTGACTTTCCTGAGTATCCATGGACATGCTCCTTCACTTTTTTGCAACCTTCATCCTTAAATAGGAATGTTTCTTCCTCAGTGGCTCCTTGTAAGAGTGTTGAAAGTCTGAATCTTTTACAGGCCACTACAGTGGCACCATCACCTCCAGAAGCAGCTCCTGGCCCTGTGAACTCACTCCCAAGCCAGGACAGCCTGTATTTCCCCATCCAGGGGTCACCGGCTGGGGTCACGCTGCCTTTCTGCAGCAGCCTTGTCCCCCATGTGGCAAGTATTTCCTTTGTGCTCTTTTAATTAGATGTTCACTCTTCTGTGCTGATTTTGGGAGACTTTTTGCCAAAAGTGTTCGGAGGATCACCTTCCTCAAAGATGCAGGGCGAGAGAGCTCTCCAGAATTGCTCCTGGGTTCGCAGATGACTCACGGCCGGACTGGTCTGTCTGGGTGCGTGCACACAGTCGCACTGGTGGACAAGCTGCTGGCTGGCACAGGCAGAGCTGTGTTATGTTGTACAGGGTTGCTGGTAACCAGTTGGGCTGTTGCTAGAGGGACCAGTTGCTTTGAATCATGCCTGAAATGATGTTTAAGAGCTGCGGGAACAAATCTTTGCTGTAAGCACTGTCTTCTCATTTTATTTTGGTTCGTCTTGGCGGAGAAAGTTACAGCTTGGATTTATGCTGTGGCTGGGCCTTGGTGGCCCATCATAATGGGTCAATTAGTGGAGACTGGTGGACACAGGAGCTAGTTCTGGCAGCTAGATTTCAATGCATCATCTACTCAGTTTGGGACATTTGCATAGAATTTACATTTTGGCTGAGCCTGTGCATTTAAATGTAGGTCTGCATTGTTTCTCTTCTTTGAATGACTGTTTAATTAACTTTAAACTTAATTATGCAATCTGCCATCTGCCTAAATCCCTACAGTGCTGTCATGTCACCATCCTTTTCCACTTCCACCAAGATACTCCTTTTCCCGGAAGTTGCCTTATATTTCTATCATTAAGATAATTTCAAATCGTTCACATCCTTGGTTATTTTTGAGGAGAACTCACAGCAACGTTGCAGGAACTCCCTTTAGCTCTGTGGTCAGGTTTGGACTGAGCGCAGGAGTGTGCTGCTGAGCCTCCAGTTTAGGATTCTTTAAGTTTACATTTCATCAGAGAAGAAAAATCTTTTTTTATTTGCTCATGATAAGGAGAATGTGTTCTCAGACTTTCTTATACAGCCCAAAATGAGCATCTGAAATATTGCCTTAGCAGCTTTATCTCCTGGAAGTCTCTTTGCTGCAATGAAACCTCACTGAACTGATAACATATCTCAGAGACTTGCCTTTCCTCTCCTACATCTCTAATGAATTCTTTCCCATGGCATCCTCATTTCTCTCTATTTCTTTGTCTAATCTGAGCCATCTACTTTATTTAACCTCTTTGCTTCAAGAGACTGTAAAGTGTATGGAGGTGGTTCTGTTCCAAGACTCTCAGAGAACTCCTTGCTCAATTCGTGTTGAGAGCAGTGTTGAAGCACGACTGTTCCTAGCGCAGGCTGGAGTGGAGCTGAGCTCATGGGGAGTGTGGTCGATGGGTTTTGGTCCTGTTTGTGTTATTGGGACTCCAGCACACAGTTTTGAGAGCTCTTCCCAGGAGTGTTTTGTTTTGTTTTGTTTGTCCTGGTACAGAACTCTTGCCTCGAGCAGCTATACCAACCGTTGTCTTTGTGTTTTTCCTTTGAAAACAAAATAGAATAAAAAAGTACTTGGCTGTTACCATTAGTGAGGTATTTAATCTGTTAAATCTGCAAAATATTTTGCAAAACATAAATAGCTGGTTACTTCTGGGCTGCCTATGACCAGTGTTTCTGTTGACATAACTCACATTTGACATCACTTCAATGGTGTTTGTTGGTTTTGCCTGTTGTTTTTGCCTGTGTGTGGTAATTTGATTCCGGATACTGTAGTAGTCATTTAAGTGCTTGGAGTTTTTGAGTTAGTCAGTTATATAATATGACATATACTGGATGTCACCAGTGCATTAGAAATTAAAAACAATCCAACAAATGTAATTTGGCTTTTAACATTGGAGAAGGAATTATTTTAGAGGCTTCTCTGAGTAACAGAAAGTATCAGATAGCTTTTACATTGCCTGTTTAAGCATAAGGGAGGGGAAGACATGGGGATCCTAGCAAACCCCCCTGATGTTAATGCTGTTTGTACTGGCAAAGCGTGCTTCTGCTAGCAGAGTTTATTTGACTTCGGAGAATGAAGTGAACAGTTGCCTGACAGAACAATGTCAACACTAGGTCTGTGCCTATCCAGAGCTACCAGCCAGGAACTGCATCCTCCCAGCTCATCAAAACTGACGGGGTTAGATTCACACAAGTACAGGTTGTTCGGGGGCTGTGTAGGATTTGGGGGTTTTGGGGTCCCATATGTCTTTCCAAAACAAGGAAGAGTTTCTGTCAGCTGAGCTCTTGTACTGAGACTATTAAAACACCCTACTACTCATCAGCATTCATACCGGCTCATGAATTGCAGATAGGACTTCCTGGCAGGTCGTGGAGAGTATTCATTGCTAAAAGTTCAGTGGTTTCTAAAGTTTACTTTGCCAACTCAACCAGGAGCCGAGGGCCAACTTGAATGAGATGACGCCTTGGGCTGCCACATGGTTTGACTCTAATTTATTAAGTCTCTAGTAAACATGAGCAGGAACATGCTTTATTGAGCTTTCTGCCATGCTTAATGTAGTCTGACTTAAGTAGGAATCTAGGAATAAGCAGGGGCTGGCATCAGAGTGATTCTTGTTGCCTTTAGTTGGTTAATTCCTGCTTTTAGAGATAGGGCAGTGTTGGATGACCCTTCATTTGGTAGCTACCATGCCTTCTAGCTCATGGGTGTACCCTTACAGGGTTTTACTAAGCACATAGCTGGGTTATCTTGAAGAACTAAACGTCACGGAACCTCTTGGAAGGGTTGAAGGAAATTGGTTTAAGTAATTGAAGTGTGTCAGCAATGAAATGAAACATTGTAGAAATATGGGCAAATATTTAGTAACCGTTTGTTGAGAGTGTATCATTATCTGATAAATTGTTCTATTGCATGTTATCAGTTCTGAGGATGTGCTTCTGTTTCTTCTCACGCTTATGCTAACTGTAAAGCGTGGGTATTTGAAAGATTCCTTTGCATACGTAGATCATGATCTAATGGTAGGAAGCAATGGAAAATCCTCTTACCAACAGCAGAGCTAGCAGAGGTGTTGATGCTGGTAAAGGTAAGCTGTAGGTGGAAGTATTTTTGTTGGAAAAGTTTGTAATGATATTGTTCTGTCTGGTGCTTTCAACACAATTCCTTTTTTTTTTTTAAGTAAAAAAGTAAAAGGAACCATTATGTATTGAGAGATGTCTGTGAGGTGAGGGTCCTAAATGTGTAGAGATGTTACCCGCACAATTGTGGTGCTCTCACAGTCCTGCCCATTCCAGGGAGCTGGCTTAAATATAAGTAATGTAGATGGTAACAAAGCTGGAAGTTTAGTTAGAGGTAAACACGCCTGGTGACGAGGTAGATGCCCTTTGACAGGAAAGCAGAAAGCTGTGTTAAGATGTCTGTGTCTTGGAATTCGCTTAGATCTCTCAAGTAAAACTAGTTCTTGCTGGATCCTGGATGGGAGGAATCCAAGGAGTTATGGATGTGCTGATGAAAATTCAGTGCAAAATACATTTCTTCTGTGCAGGTAGTAATCAAAGAGTTTGTCAGGTATTAGGGGGCAGTTGGAAATATTTTATTTTTGGTAAATATAATGGAGGGTCTTGATTCTTTCTTGTGTAAAGCAATATGCAAATTTTAGTAGAAAATTAAAGACTTTCTGGCCTTGCTAAGTTCATGCTTAGTTGAACATTTTAGTTGATTTAGTTGACCATCTAGTTGATCAACTGACTAATACATGTAAATTTAATTAAATGCAGTACTTTTCAAAACCTAAACTATAGAGTGATTTTGTATAAATTATGTCAAAATAAGCTGATTTAAAAGATCTTGGCTCCTCTCTTACAGTAAGACAGATCAATTATTCTGGGAAGCTGCCTACCTGCATTTTTTTTTTTTTTTCTCAAAATGAGAAAAGATTAATGGGTACTTAGGTTTAAAGACCAAAATATGCCATCGCATGATGTCATTGTTGTGACGGAGATGAAGGATCATGGCTTGGATTCTAGATTGAGCTTCAGTGCTGTCTTTAAGCAGAGCTCAACCAACTGCTGTTGCCTGCACGCCGGATGCTGGGCTGCGCTCCTGGGTTGGAGCTTGCTCCCAGCTCCATCCTTTCTGCTCCTTTTTGGTGCTTGTGTTGAGGATAAGAGTGAGTTGCTGATTGTGTGCTGTTCTGAAAGCCCACAAATGCCACCCAGTTCTCATTTCATGTCTCTAGCTGTGGAGGTGGGAGTTGTCTCTACTTCCCCAAAGTGCTTCCCTGTGACCAGTTTGAAGGGGGTTCTGTGCTCTGTGTCTGGAATTGCTGGTCCTGTTTAGGTGTCCCTCTGTCACCTTTGTAGGGAGCATTCTTGCCTGGTACAGGTGTTGGAGTTGTTTCAACCCAGGTGTCCCTCCAGAGGACTTCAAATGATAAACAGCCAACCACCTTTCCTCAAGCTGTTACTCATGTATTATTTCCCATTGAAATAGTAGAATATCTAGAAATCCCGGGCAAGTGGCTGCATCCATGGAGAGCAGCTCTACATCATCTGTGCAGCCAGATAAACGTACCCAAACATTTCATTTGCTGTGTGTTGTGAAGGCTTAAGGGTCTTGTGTTAGACTTGCTCTGCATTCAGGCTTGAGTGGTTGGCTTGAGCCTCCTGTGAGGATGTATCACCCAACCTCAGCTCTCAGTCCATGCACTGTAGTCTTCCTTCTACTGAGGTTACTTTTAGTTTTTATTATATTAGTTTTCTAATTAATTTATTTTGCCATTGATTATGTTAATGCTTAGGATATGTTGTGTGACATATTACCTTAAGAGATTTTATTATCTTACCAATCACATGATTCCAACACCACAGGACAGGTAAGACTTCTGACACATCTGGTGCTGGAATAAAGTTTAACTAAGTTTGTGATAGCAGTTATTTCCGAAAGGATAGTCTCAATATAACCTACACTATCTGTAGAGTAGTCAAGTGACAGTTTGCTTTGTGAAATGATACCCGTTTATCTATCAGGATGTTACTGCTGGGCAGTGGGACAGCAGGAAAGCCCATCAGGAGAAGTATTTCTAAATTCCAGTTTTAGGGGACAAGCGCATTACAGAAGCAAATACTGAATCTAGTTGAAACAGATGGCAACCTGCAGTTAGCTCCCTTTCCTTTAAAAGGAGAAACACAAGAAGTTACAGTCATGCAGAATTTGATGTGTTCCAGTTGAATGCTAATTGTGGCCGTTGTCTGTGGCTTTGTAGCAGGGGTGGTTTTGTTTAGCCATGACTGTCACGGCCAGCGGGGTCAAAGTGGCTGCGTGTAAACTGGCTTGCAAGCCAGCTATGTCAAAGCAGAGTTTGTTCATTTGAATAAATTTCTTCTTTGAGTTTGTGTCCCAGTGTAAGCAGATGAAAAATCCCACCGGAGAGCAAGGCAAAGGCTTAAACGTTGGAAGTGTGCAAGTGCCTCTCTGCATGGCTGTCTTCTGGCACGGAAAGGTGCTCCTCCACCGTTTGCCGATGCTGTGTGTTATTGTTGGCAGTAGTGGCCCCAAACTTTCTTATGGTCATGGCAAGTGCTGGGGCAGCTCTGCTCTGCAGTGCCTAATTCTGGCTCTCAGCTTGCTTCCCAACTCACTAGATTTTTTTTTTTTTTTCCTCTTC
>JAVSBS010019835.1:15409-34201 GCA_033124195.1 Coracias cyanogaster
GAGTCACCATCCCTGGAGGTGTTTAAAGAACGAATAGATGCGGCGCTTGAGGATATGGTGTAGTGGTTAGAGAGATGACAGGACAAAGGTTGGACTTGATGACCCTGGAGGTCCTTTCCAACCATAATGATTCTGTGATTCTGTGAAAAATGACTCTGTGGCATATCTCTGCTGATGATCAGTCATCCACGGGGCTATCCAGACCTTAAGCCAGTGCCTTTTTAAAGACCGTCATAGGCATCCAGAATGGGAAGCAAATGTAAGGGTAGAAATGGAAGCCTCAAGCTGTGACTTTCCCCCATGGCTGCAGTAACATATAGCAGCAAGTAAAAACTTCTGCCTCACCTTCAGAACCGGTGTTGGCACCCATTTTTGGTAACACAGCCTCATAGCATTAAGTGCAGTGTGTGTAGACTGCCTATGAGGTCGAGTGCAGCTGCAGATGAGGCACATCAGACTATGACTACTACCTGAGAATTCCATTGAAATGCTGAGTCCCAGAGGACCTGTGATTGCATGCTCTCTGGCAAAAGCATTCCTAATTCTTGTAAATGCGTAGTCTCTACTCCAGGTCATGTGCTGCGTAACTGGAAGACTCATACGTGCTTTCTTAGGCTGTATCTGTTTTCCTTTCATCCAGTTCCACATCTCAGGGAAACAGTGGAGGCTGTAGAAGCTGGATGTAATCATTTAGGGCTGGATGTCAGATCGTGGGTATCCCAGCTCAGTATCTCTCAGCTTCAGCTCATTCATCCTCGTGTTCTAATCAAGAGCATTCATCATTGCAGTCTCAGCCAGGATAGGTGATATCCTGGAAGCAACTTGAGTGAATGGACAACTGTTCAGCACTGTTCTGTACAATAGCAAGAGGCATAGTGAACAAATACCTGTTGTGTTAACCTCAAAAGCAGGGCGTTGTTCTGGCATGGTAACCTGTAACAGTGCTCCACAAAAGCCTGTAGAAAGGTGAACAAAAACCTATTGGACTGAATCTGATGGTCTTGAGCAAGCTTCAGTGGTAGCCAGACAGAAGCATGATGCTCTGAGCAGGGGCCACCCCCTGGAGCATCTCGGAAGCACTGGATCTGCATAATTTGTGTGAGAACTTGAGAGATCTGTTAGAAAAGACCCTACCATGAACTCTGAGGATGTTGCTGGACTCTGGCAATGCAGCCACGCAAGTAAATGCTCCTGAAAGCCCCACCCATGGAAACTGCTGGCAGACGTGGAGATCGCGACGTGGAGATCGCTCAGATAAAACACCAGTGCCATGAAGATTAAGCAGTCCTAAATCAGGAAGAACAAAAGTGTTATCTTTATGGGTGCTGACGTCTGACAATGATACTAGTCTTAATGGTTTCTGATACTGTATCTGACATAACTCAGTTTTTGATAAGTAGCACAGAGAAGTGTGCCCTGCGGGGTTCCTGGATTCATTTAATCATGTGGCATATGTGGAAGTGTCCTTCCACAAGGAAGGGGGTCTGAGCTCAGGCACTTAAAGAGTGTGCAGACCTCCCACTTCCCTGCCTGTAAAACTGCCTGCAATGAGCAAACATCAAACATATCAGGTTGGTTGGAATCACATCAGCTGGTCTGAAGGCAAACAAGATTGGATAACTTCTGTGTAGTTACGTAAGCAGATGGTGTTGGCTATACACAACAGATGGTCAGGTTATGTATTAAGGACTATTGACCCAAAGGACCATGGTCATCCTGTGAAGCACCAGCCAGAAACTCGTGTCTGCTCCACGCCTCCACTGTCTCCCAGACCCTCCCTGCAGGGCTGCTGGGGTCAGGCGGAGCGAGAGTGTGCAGCACACAGAGGTGAGATCCTGCTTTGCTGTTAAGAGGGTGTTTTCCCTTGAAAAGTTGTTCTTTTGTCCTTTATGAAGGCTGGGGTTTCCCTGATTTTCATGGATTGTTTCTTCCAAGGTGGCCTTGGTAGCAAGCAGATAGAGGAACCCTGACCTTTTTTTGGTGTTTCGTACATACAGATGAATCTAGGCATATGTGTTATAGTAGCTGTTATAAACTGCTTGATTTGAAGTTGAGTCTGAGGATTGCCTGCCCTAGTTCTACCAGAACAACTTAGCAATCATCACCCTTTTGTATCTTGCTGGGAAAGCTCAGTGAGGTTAGAAACTTTTTTGGCAAATATGTGTGAAGCTGACTTGAATCATCAAAGTGTTTTAGAAACCTTCCTGCAAACCTTTCTCTTCCCTTTCAAAACAAAGGCCCTCCTGACATAAACCCACTGATAAATATAGCAGCGATTATTCGCAAGCTATTGTAAAACAATACAACATCAGTGTGACATCATGAGACTCTACAGCCAGATCCTCACCCCCTAATACACATATGAGAACAGTTGTTCATTGCAGATGGGGAGAGTGACTGGTTCCAGATATGATATCACAGCGTGAAATGTACAACATTGTAAATAGGATTTTCATAGGCACAGATAATAGGGCCCATCTGCTTTCTAAGAGAAATTTTGGGAGTTCCTTGCTTCAAGGAAAGAGCTGAAGTATTTGAATGCTACTTGACGTAAGAATTCTAATGCTGATCATAATTAGGTAGTGCATATAGAATGCAGAGAAACTCTCTGCATGGTAAACATGGTAACACTTTGCTCCTCTGCGCTTGCTGGAGCTGGGTGTCCATGGGTTTGCGTAGCCGCTCTGGCGCCTTCTGGGCCATGGATACAAAACCTGATTTTTCACGCGCATAATGGGCATTTGCACCTGGCTGATTGACAGCTGTCCCCAGCTATTCAAAGCAATTCTGCAGAGTAACGCAGGATATCCCCTCATCTGCCTTGTGCTGGTGGGTAGATGCTGGTATGGGAATTGTTTGACTCATTGTCAAAGAGCAATCATCCCTTTTCAGTTTTTCCACTTCTCTCTGTAGCAGCTTCCTTTTACCAACAGTGTTTTGGTTTTGGTGGCTGATTCTGGGAAGTCAGGGGAGAAAAAAGACCACTGAGAGTTATTTCCATCAGTGGGTACCAGTGCCAACAGAGGCTGATGCCTGCGAGTTAGCTCTCATGTTGCCTAAGCATAAAGTAGCCCCAGAGTTGCTCCCGGTGGGTTATCCTGGTTTTCATACCATTGTCCAGGGTTGTGCTGCCATGTGGCTGGTGTGCTCATTAATACTAGTTACCTAAGGCACAAAAGAAGACATTGCAGCAAAGTATTAAAATAGTGCTGAATATAGAATATATGGTGCTGGAGTTTCCAAACTTAGGCAGATAAGAACAATGAAAAAACCTTCATAAATCTGCAAGTTGTTCTTCAAGGCAGCAAAACTTTCACATGTGATCAGCTTTATTTTCTTATTGTCTGAGTGTTTCCCAGAATACATTAAAAAATCATATGCTGCAGTAAATTTTTAAGAAAGCAATTCCTGTGAGAGGTTCCTCTGATCGCTTAACACAGAAGTGCAAACAGATGGAATCTGTTCATATAACAAATTGGCCAACATTATTTCAAATACACAAGTGGAGAAAGTTTTTCAAGTTTCAGCCCAAAGCAGAAGCCTGTCTGAAGGCAGATACCTGGTTGTATTTCCATAGGAATCAAAAGCTGTCAGCTTTAACTGCAGTCACTTAAATCACAATTCCCAGGACCCTCCTGGGGTGGGAGTGGCACTGTTGTGTAGCCTGTAATTCCTTGGTTGGCTCTCCTTTTCTTTTGGATTGACCTGACCACAAGTAGCAAAACTGCTTGGTTTACTTTGGAGGGGTGATACGGATTTGTTGCAGGTGACTGGAGCTTTGAGTTGGCAGATGACACAGCAGAAATAGATAGACCATGGGGTTTCAAATGGATTTAAGATAGTTTGACTTTAAATATGTTTAAGTAGAATTTAATCCTGTAGACTTTAAATGTTTGGTTTTGGAAAATCCTTTTGATTCTTCTTTGGAAATGTTCTTTATCACAGAATTACTGCTACTGTCTGTTGCAGGAACAGCCTAAGCAGCCAGAGCCCCATAAGGCTGATACCTGCTGCCGTGCAAGCTCAGCAGGTCAGCTTTTCCTCTTTCCTCCTGTACTCCAAAATAAACAAAACCAACATGCTACTTTTCCAAAACAGAGAGAGAAAAAAAAAGTTTCTATTGGTGGATGCTCAGCAGAAAATGTGTGAAGGGAACAGGAGGCTTGGATCCTCAGTTCACCCAGTAGCAGCAACAGCTAATGATTCAACATCTCTTCAATGGCAGACTGGAGTAGATCAGCTTAAGCCTATCATGAAGCTGCCTTTTGGCTTGAAATTGCTCGGATGCTAAGTTGTCAAGACTTGAAATGTATAATCGAAATTTAGATGTATCTCTCATGTTTCACAGTAGATATATTACCCACAGCTCTCTAATTTAACTGATGTTATATAAAATTAATAAGATTCAGGCATAATCTTTCTCCTTCTCTTTTTTTTTTTTAAGGGACCCTTGAGAATAAATCCTAAGAAGTACCATGAAGCCTTCATTCCATCTCCAGTAAGTGTAATTTTATAATGCTTTAAAGTTCATAAGTAAAGGTGCATTAAGATAGGAGTTATGCTGTGCATGAAGGGTCACTCAGAGGTGAATGAGTTGGAGTAAATGAACATGATCTCAATTTTCTTTTACATCAAATATTCCCAAACAAATCCTGCTTTTTCGTACCTCAAAGAACTACTTTCTTAGCTTGTGCTGAAACTGGGGATACTTCTGGATCCCACAGAAGCCAGCTGAAGTCAGGTTTGAAGACCACCAGATAGCGTAATCAGAAACCCTTGGTTTATGGCTGCAAAGGTTTTATAGATTTTCCACTGATTTAAGTTAATCTTCCCTAAACAAATATGCTCTCCATTTTCGATCTGCTACATGAGCTAATTTGAAAAGTCATTCCAGAAATAATATGCGTGATTCCTTTTCATGTGCCTGCTTCTGCGCAAACTGTATCTTGGTTAGCTTGGGTTGTGCTTCTGTGATATGAGAGTGGCTTGCGCCAATTCTCTTTTCTCCCCTTATATTGACAGAAAAGAAGGGCTCGTGCAATTTCAGGGACTTCCAGTAGGGAAGGTGACCTCACAGCTGGCACAGGCAAGGCTTTTTATCTGGAACCGACTTGGTCAAAATGTTACTGTCAATGAGAGAGAGTTTCATATTGAAATGTTTTGTTGGTGTGGGGGAGAGAAGGCAGAGCTTGTGCTGAGACAGTGAAACACTGACTCTGTTGTTGTCCCTGCTACTGACAGCACTCTTGTTTTGGGGCTTGGATTGAGTGCCTTGAAATTTGTGGTGTTGTCATTTCACGTTGTTCAATTCGTAATGTTTTGGACCCCACTCTATTAGAGAAGGCTGGTGTTACAGGGATGGAGGAAGGTCAGGGGTGCACAAAGTAGATTACCTGGAGGAAGAAGTACAGAGCAGCTCTCTAGGTACGCTACAGGTACGTCAGTAGAGCAGCACTGTGTAAGTGAAAGGAACCATGATCCTTCCTTTGCAAGTGTCCATGTAGGTGTAGTAAGTGTGAGCTGTTAAACATACTGTCTGAAATGACAAATACAAGGTTAAATGAGAAATCCAGCTACTCATAAGAGTTTAATCAGATGCAAAGTTTTACCCCTAATCACCCCCAGTGTCCAGCTGTTGCCTCGTGCAGTCGATTGCTCACTGTTCTGTGTGTGCAGGGATATGTATGTTAAGGAGCATTAGCTGAGGTTGTTATCTTGGCTATCTCTCTACTTTTCTGTCCTTTGTGGTGCTCAGTACCAGAACCTGCTTTGTCCCTGGTAACAAGCAAAATCAACACCTGGATGAAGATGACCGTGGTCGGTGTGGGGACAATCCAATCCTCATTTTTAAGATGGATGCTTTAGGAAGCTTATCCTTTATGCAACTTTATTGGCTACAATGGAAGGTTTGCAGCCTTCATGTTCTGCAGGACTTCCCGTCATTGCCAGATGCTGCAAGAGCTGCAGCTGTAAAAAATCACCCGTTCTCTCCTGCTGTTGACTAGGGCACTGCACTCCTTTCTCTTCAGCTCTGATTTGGCTATGGCTTCATGGAGTTCAAATGCAACAGCTGTTCACCTTCTAACACCAGAAGTCCCAGAGAGTTTTTTGCTGTAAATGTGCTCTTGTCTACTCTCCTTGTTGTTGGATGAAGAGTTGAGGGGGAGGTTCAGGGTCTTTCTCTTGAAAGCTACGCAGAGAATGGACTCAAGCATTGAAATATCTTGTCTTCTCTGCACACATTGTCAATGTGAAGAATGATACTGCTGAGCATGAGTGATGGAGTGACTGTGGCTGTACTGTGCTTGTGGAAGACACTTCCAGAGCAGATTAAAGTGCTGCAGATCTCCCTCTTGTCAGAGGGGGATAGAGAGCGCTGCTGGTGACGTTCTTAGATGGCCGTGGAGCAGCAAAAGCCCCGTGCTCCCTGGACTTGGCTGCATAAGTCTTGAAGCCATTGTGGCCAATACAGGAGATACACCCCATGGGCAGCCGAGACTTTGCAAGTGGTTGTGTTCTGTTGTGGTTCAGTGCCATTTTAATTGCATTAGTAATCTGAAGTACCAGCTGTGCAGAAGGAAGAAGTGAGATATACAAGTGTTCTTGGAAGTGCCTAAGTTCATCCAACGATCGTGAGGCCTGGAGCTCAAGATACAGAAATATTTATTTTTGGAGGCAAAACCAGAACTGATGGTAATTTCCTAATTACAGCTTTGTTGTAGGCGTTGAAATTGTCTTCTGTAAAATAGGTGCGCATACACATATATGTGTGTGTATATAGAGGGGCATATTGTTTGGAATGAGAGTGACTGGCTGCAGTTCAAGACAAGACTCTTGCAGAGTATGGAGACGCAGCTTTAACTAGGTGGTGAGACACAACAGGCACCTTTAGTGGGGGAAAGGCTCTGCCTTGCGTTTTCTTGAACAGGAGGGAAGGAATAAAAGTATAGAACCAACAACTTATAGTGAATGCCAGCCTGTGTCCTGCAGCGCAAAGCAGCTACAGGTACAGCCAAAACTAAAGCAGGCATTTTCCTTAAGAAGTGACTTGAACTTTTCTTTTTATGTATGTGGTGGCTTTAGGTAAAGAGTTGGGGAAGAAGGGAGAGGATGGGGAGAAGTGAGGAATAAGCCATGTGTAAAAAATCTGGCTTTTTAAAAAGAACAGTTTCCAATTTGAATTATGTTGGTCCAAGAGGCTTTGCAATTTTTCTGCATCTTGTCATGGGAGGCAGCTTTCACACAGCTGTTGAGCTGCTGCTGCTTTTCTTTCTAAGAGTAATTTGGTCTCTTGGAAGATGGCCTTAGTTTCACATCATGGCAGGGTTCTGCCGTTTTATTGTTTTGGTATCTAAGCAGAGTAAGATATTTATGTGATATTAAGGCTTCATGTTTTCAGGTTATAAAAGAAGTTTTTCTTGGAGACTGAGCACACTGGTAGTTCTGATTGGATTTACTCAAGCATATGAGACTCAGGCGTGTGGCTCTGAGAAGCAATTCAAATTGTCATTAAGATTTTAATTCTTGTGGGGCTGTTTTTTCATTGAAAGACAATGAAGTACTAATCTAAAGAAACTCATCCTTTTTTTTTTTTGTACCTCAAAACTATGCAAAGATATCTCTTTGCTCACGTTGGTATTAAGTGCTCACATTCATGTTCATGGCATTGTAAATGGACACATGGAATTTTTTATGTGCTGAATTATGGGAAAACAGAACTAAAAGCAGCAAGAGCACTGTCAATAATTAGCCAAAAAAAGGACAGAATTGTCAGTCCTTTAAAAACGAAAACCTTTGTGTTGATATCTTCAGGGAACTTAATCTTTATTCACCCCATAGAGAAAATCTTCCAAACTAAATCTAGATTAGCCAAATGCCAAACATGTCTGAGGTGAATAATCATAGTGCATACAATTACTAGAGACTCTTGAGCAAGGATGTAAACCCAGAGTATTGAGAGAAGGTGTCCTAACATGTCTGTTACAGTAAGAGCGCTTCTGGCTTGCAGTTGGCATCTGTAGTCATAATTTTTTGGAATCTCTTCTAACACTAGTTTGCCAAATGCAGAATATATGGTGTTAACTCATTTAAAAAATAGAGACTGCACAGCCAGCTACTCTCCAGGCCACCTTCACAGAATGACCTGCTGATCTCAGAGCTGCGTGTCCCTGCTCACCAGGAGAGCAGCTCTGCGCCAGGGCGCTTTGCAGAGACTGTCTTGTAAACATGTTCTGAACAATAGCCTTGAGTGCTTGAGCTGGGAACTTAATGTGTGAAGAGCTGTGCCTGCAGAAAACTCTCTACCTGTTCCCAAGAGTAACTAAGCAGAGCTTGCAGACGATACATCTTGAGGGCTTGGCTCTGTCTTGGATAAATAGTGTGGATCTACTGAGCGGGCACATACGTGCAAAGGAGCGTATTTGCTGAAAGATGTTGCATGTTGAAGGGCATATAGTGAATCCATTTCATTTCTGAGCACAACTGCAGGATGCCTGTCTCACCAGGGTGTGTGTCTTTTTTTTTTTATAACAGTGTTTTAAACCTTGTAACAATTGTAATTTAATATGTTTTGGTCTGGCATTTATTTTTTCTTCCTTTCTGATAGGATGGGACTCGTGATATCTTTATTGATGGAGTGGTTGCTCGCAACAGAGCCCTGAATGGTGACATCGTGGTAGTGAAGCTGCTTCCCAAGGAGCAATGGAAGGTCAGTTGGATATCTTTTTCTGTGATTTGGCAGAAAGCTTATCACTGTTTTCTTCATTAAATTTAGGGCCTGAAACAGAATAGAGCATTTCCTACTAATCAGATGAGCTAAATTGCAGTTTATACTGCTGTAGGTGAAAACACTTTATCCGTTACAATGTTTGTTGTGATACCTAAAGTGTTGAAACCTCACTCTTTGCACGGAATGGCCTTTTTCACTGTATGGAGAAGTCTTACAACAAGGCTGGTTCAAAGCATGGTTGTCAGAGGTGATGTGATACCTGTTATTTAGCTGTCTTCATGCTGTAGCATTGGATAGCTCTGTGTAGGTGTTTGCAATTGCTCATGGATTTGACAAGTACTGTTTAGAAAGCTTTAGTAGTGATTAACTCCCTAATTTGTGGATCCTCAGTCCATGGAAAGCTTATCTTGTCACAGCTCCAGATTTTGTGGTAATATCCTTCCTTACATGAATGAAGAATGCGTGAAATGATTGGAGCAATGCAGATGTGGGGCAATCCATTTTTTATTTTCATGTCTGAGAATTTCACTAAGATCGCTTTCTCTGGGTTTTTTCTTTCACTGATCAAACTCAAAGTTCTTTCGAACACCCGGATAATTCTGTCTTGTTTGCAGGTTTATCTTTTAACACCACTGTGCAAGTAAAGTTCTTATTCCTTTTCTGTAGTTGCTGGGAGGTGTAAGCTGCAGTTAGCAATTTTAACATGGATTTTCACATGTAAACGTGGCAGAACTGCCACAAACTGTTTTCCAAACATGTTTTTTGAACTCGTCTTGAGCATTTAAAGAATACGGTATATCTTTTGGACAAAAGTAATAATGAGGGTGCTTCCACAGTGTGAGGACTGGTCTGAACTACTTTGGTGTGGTGTTTTTCACTCGTTCTAGCTACCTTCTCTGCCTGCCTTTGTCTGGTCATTTGCTGAACCTTCTACCTTCTCTGTTTAAATCTAATAGCAGAGGAAGTGATGGTCTGGAACATATTAGAACTTGTCTCTCCCTTTTAAGTATGCATAAAATGAGTAGACAACCTAAGTATTTACTGACACATGTAAATGCAAAACTACTGTATGCAAAACATAGTCAGAAAAGGGATCTAAGATATTACAGGTATATCCATATACAAATACTCCAAAGTTTGTTCTGAAAACCAATTTTGAGGGTCAAAGCAAAATTTCTTTGATAGCTATTCAAGAGTCCAAATCAGAGTTCACTAAAGCTGTGATGATTACTATGTTTGGACCACCAAATCCATATACGTAAATTATCTTTTGTATTAGACCATTTCATATACTTGGAAAAATGGAATAGTTTGGGTACTTAGATCCTTTGCCAGGGCCTGCCAGTACAAGGGCTTCTTTGTAGGCTTGACAGAGATTGTGTGAGCTAGAAGCTTTGTCTGCAGTTTTGCATTTATATCTGGCTCTAAACAAAGGTGACGCCTTTCTCTCTTTTTTATCTTCATATGTCCAACAGTTCACTGTTTTATGAATACAAGAGGAAGGGTTCAGAATATTCTCCCTGTCCTAGGCAAATGCTGGAATAAATAGAACTGGTGGAGAAGTGATGTCTGACTGCAAGGAGGCAATTCAGAAGACTTCAGTGTTTTGTAGTATGATTAAGATTCTTCCGTGGTGAATTTAGCTTTGCCAAATGAGGTAGCTGGAACATGCCAGTCATGTTTTTCAGCCACACAGGTGCTGCCCTATGTAGTCTCATTTTTTGTTTCTTGCCATCAGCAACTTAATCAGCGATGACATCCCTTTTCCCCTGCTCCCTGGATCTCTTGCTATGTGCTCCTGTTTGTATTAGTTCTTTGGGAAAGGTGCCACTAAGTTGCACTGAAAGATAGTGCATCCTGCCAAATAATTCATACTGATTAATGATAAACTGTCGCAACCTATTTTGGGTTTTTCCATTTGTTTAGTCTCATGCTGCTGCAAAGCTGCCACATAGGTGTCTTGAGGGTTTTCTCCTTCCCACTGGGCCTTTGGAACAAGCTGAACAGCTTCAATTATTTCCTTGAAAAAATGTAAATCGGTTGTATTGTATAACTGATGCTCTCAGAGGAGACTTTACGGGCTCTGTACATATTGGTTTGCTGGGATTGAGATGTGCGTGCTGATCATTTTTATGGTTTGCTATTCCCAACCCATTAGTCTGTGCTCTGCTGAGAATGGAACTGGGGTTTTTTGCTGGTAAACCAGTGTCTTGCACAGGATAAGGTTGCTGTTATAGTAGCGTGGTGGGTCTGTGCCTTCTGAGTTTCAAGCACCCTGGATGGTCTCTGGATGCTCTGGGGAAGATCTTCCCACTGCTAGTGCAGGTGATTCCTGCCATGGGCCTCTTTGTGCAAAGTCACAGTGTAATGCTGCATCCCAGTAAGGGCAGGACTTGACTTAGCTGGAACCTTGATACAATTTATGTGTGTAAATGGAAGTAAGGGGAAAAACCTGTGATGGGTAAAACTATGGATTTTGGATAGGGACATCTGTGTGTTTGCTTGAAGAGATGAGAAAGTTAGGAGCTGCCCTGTACCCCATGACTTAGTCTTTTGTAGATGTCTGTGAGAGAAAAACATGGGCCAGAGAACAGTTTCTCCAGCGGTATGCTGTGTTCTACTGAGCCTGTAATGGTGATACCTTACACACAGGTATAATGCCACAGTGAAATGTAAGGGGATGGTGAAATAACTCTAGATGCGTGGTTACACTTTATGTAATACCTTCTTGCAAAGGACAGCAATATTTTCTTCCTCTCTCCCTCAGCTTCCTGGCTCAGTGGTGGGAAATTTATCAGGCTTGAATTTCTCAACATTGTGTCCCTCCCAGCGTGTGCATCAAGTGCTTGGATGAGCTACCGTGGTCCTCCCTGTGCTTATTTTGTCTGGTCTTAGAGCTCTGTTTGTTCATACATCCTCTGGGAGAGCTGCTTGCTCTTCATGATGATCAGTTTGTTGGTTCATATTTCTGTGCTTACTATTAGTTCTGATCAAGAGCCAGCAATTTCAGTGTGGCACCACAGCTTGAGGGAGAGACATTTTGTCCCCAAGATTTGTTATCTTGTGCTCCTGAGGAAGGTGGCTGTCGGCTTCTTGCCAGGGTTGAGTGGTGTGCATTGTGGTGACTGCATTTGGAGGCTCTATTTCAGAAGTTCCTCTCCTGTCCTCTTATGTTACATCTTGGGAATATTGAGGTGCTATGGTAACTTTCAAATATTTAGCTTTTGCAAAGTAAGGTATTTGACTTAGACTGTTTTTCCAGGTACTTAACCTACACTTAGAGAATGAAGTCAGAGTATCGTTGCAGTTAGCTGAACTGTCCCCTTCTTTCTTCAAGCTGTAGGGCTTCCCTGAATCTGTGCCTTTATCTTCTGGAAGAACGTCACCATAAAGGACAGCCGGTGACAGAGAATTTACCTCAGTCATTGTCAATTACTCTGATAAAAAAGAAAAATGGTGCTTTATTTCTTGACTGATTTTCAGTACTTTAACTTCCATCCGTGGGTTCTTACTATATTTTATGGAGTTGTGCTTACATCAATTTCAGGAGCTTCAATTATACAGTGGCATAATTACTGGAAGGCAAAAAAAAAATGTTGATATGCTGATTACAGCAATATTTCTCAGGCTTATCAAGGAGGGAAGCAGCATGTCAGTGTAAAGGGTAAACCTAACCCATCTTTCCTCACAGCCCGTCTTTGCTCTTTTAGCGTCTGCTTAATTGCCAGACAGAATTTGTTTAATTTCAGATATCTGTTTTGGTTTTTCTTGCAAGATGTAATTTCTTTGGTGGAAGGAAATAGCATAATAAGTCATTTGATATCACTTGGGGCTTGGATTCCTGGCCCAATCTCTGGTTCTTTTAGAGTAGTAGTTTATAACATGGAATGTTTTTCATGACAACCGTCTCAATGCACTGCATGCTATGGCTGAAATTTTAGAGTCTTAGTCTGAAAATAGTACCCAGATGAGGACATTTTGCTGCTCAAAACAGCCTGAAAGGATGTTTTGGGGTCCAAACTCCTCTATCACTTGCTACAGTATGCAGGAGAGATCTCCTGCATCTGCTTACAGGAGTGGTTTGTTAAAACAATAACAACATATACTCTAGATGTACATAAAATAATGACAGATTGACCTGCCAGTTTCTCAGAAGTCAGTGCCTGCAAGTGGTATCTTTTGTTGTTGTGTCATGAATCATTTCCTCCTCAGCTTAAAGTACTCCTTTGCACTATTTTCAGTCCTTTTGATCTTGTCAGAAGGTCTCTGAGGCCAAGGAGGTAGAATGGTTCATTTACATACAGTGTGTTGCTGGATGACAGGCTAATGGCTCCAGCATTTTAGTCATGAAGTATCCAGAAGTGATAGAAATAGTAATTCTTTGTAGCTCATGAAAACACATTTCTGTTCAACACTGAGGTGTCAGATACAATACAGTGCAGCAGGAGATCTTAGAGCTGCCTCTTCTAGAGCCATACGTCAGATAAATATTTAAACACTTTCTGTACAGAAGACATAAACTACAATTCACTTTTCCCATCTGTGACTGTTGTTGGCACAACTATGAACAAATGCAGAGGAGGAACAATTTGATTCGAGCAGACATCACAAATATCGCCATTTATAGTTTGAACAGAGCTACATATCCTGGCAAGTCACTGCCTCCGTCCCTTGGTGAAAACTGATGAAAATTGTCCAGAGGGGATGCTACCTTTGGATTTGCCCTGGTGAACAATGATTCATTTCAACAATTCTTCTGAGAGGAAGCTTCTTCTCAAAATCTCCCAGCTAATGTAAGGATAACAGTAACTCAGGAGGAGATGGGGTTCTTAGAAGGTTATCACAGCAATTCTGTTTGAGTCTAACAATCAAGAATGTTGTTTGGAAACATTACATTCAGAATAATTAAAAGAAAAACTTCTGGAGAAGTCATTATTGAAATAGTAGGTGTTCTGGCACGCTAAAAGCATTCAAGTGTAATTCATTATATCCAGGAGTAAAGTGGGAAGCCTAAGAAGCCAGCTAGGAAGATGTCCAAAATAGCAGAGCTCTAGCAGATCTTGAAAGGTTGATGGAAGCTGTAGGGAGGAAGGGTAGTTGGTTTGGGGTTTTTATTTTGTTTTATTTTAATTTTTCTTGCTGTAGACTTCACAATGAGGGCTGTAAGTTGATGGTTGCACACACGCGTGTGTGTGCACTCCCCACCCCATCTCAGAAAATCCTCAAACCACAAATTGGTGGAACCTGGAGAAGCTTCATTACATTCTTACTTTCTGATTGGGCTATTCTCTGAACGGCTGCCTGTTGTTCCCTGCTGCTAGGCCCGATGGACCTTTGGTGGGAGCCGGCATGGCTCTGTCCAGGCTTTGCTTAGCTCCGAACTGGCTGGGTATGGAATAGCGATAGATAGAAAAAATGCTGAGAAGATGGGAAGTGTTGCTCCCTGAGACATGTGTTGCTCCCTGAGATGTGTGTTGCTGCTCTTGCAGATGCTGCTTTCACTTTTTTTTAATCAAATATCCCTTGTAGTGAATCAACCACAGTGGGTTTTTGTAGCAAGACCTAGCATGCTTTTTATAGCGTATAATGAGAAAATGACAACAATTTTCTGGACTGTGCGAGGTTGCTGTCACCCAGCGCTGCATTCATCCCTTGCCTCCCCATGGTTGTGTAAGGCGAGGGGGCAGAAACAGCAGGGTTTTGGTGTTGCAGGCACTTCAGCTTCCTGAGAAGGACCTTTTCTGTCAATACCTGCCTCTGTCTCTCTGATCGGAAGGTCAAAACCAGGCTCCCAAATAATAAAATCACAAGAAAGACACTGAGTTTTTGAACAATCTAATGTCCTTTCTATTATTCCTTCTCCTGTGCTGGGTAAGAGTGATATTAGAAGGTAAATTGTTTAGTTATGTAGGAAGGCAAACTTCTTTTTATTGACTGCCTGCATCCTGTCCTAGCAGCACAGAATTACATTGCAGATGTGGTTTGGCTGCACAGATGCAGAATAAGATAAAAAACATTACCCTTAGGTGAACAATCAAACATTAAATAATCATTTATCTCACACGTGGTCAGTTGTTATATGCTCAGCGGAGTACTGGCAGATAAGCCCCTTGTGATGGGAGTGACTTCAGGCTGTGTGAGATACCACTAAATTTTAGTCTGTGTTCCTGGAAGAGCTACATCTTGAATGGAAGGAAATGCTCATGGGGGCATCTGATCTTACTTTAGGAGTCAGGCCAGCGTTTAATACCTGATCTCTGTTTCTGCTTCTTCTTTTCTTTTTTATCCCTTGGTCACATGAATATAATCTAGTACAGCAAATTGTTTCCTTTAACCACTAACTTTTCTTCAAGTGATTGTTTTAAATTCTATTCTTCCAAGTCTTCTGTAAATATGCACACATCACAGTAGATTATTCTTAATCCAGTCTCTTATATAACCACTATCATTTTGGACTTTCCTTAGTCTTTGGCTCCTGTGGAATTAGTATTTCTTAGAACTGTTTGCTTTTTGCCAGTGTGGAGACTTATTTGATGATATCACATGAGTATTTGGAGCCCGCACCTTATAAGAGGGAGTCAGAATACCTGTTGTTGTGATGGGATTGGTTTTGGAATGTCATGCACGTTAAACTCACTTAACTTTTTATAAACCCTCTCTTGAAAGACTGTCCAGATTTTCAATAGTCTGGGTTTCTCTCAGATCCACATAATTAGGAATAAATTTAAATAAAATGTACCGATGATAAACGTCCCATCTGGCCTAAAATTTGTACAGTGAATGTTATACTCTATTTTTTTAAGGAGATTGTACCCCGAATTTAACTTAATAGTTGAGTGAATGAAGAGCTACCATCACACTAAAAAGCTGTTGAAGTCCCTAGGTGAGGTGGTTTTGGATCGTATCCTAAGTTCTGAAGAAAAGGAAGAGTACTATAAATCTATTTGCCTGTTTGTTCTTGTTGTTGACTGGCAGAGTGACAATTGGTTGCAGTGTTTGCATGTGGTCAAAGCTACTAAGGTTGGCTCATTAAACTATTTTCCTTTATTTCCTTAACTCATGTTTATTTTTCTTAAAGCCATAAATCAGAGGGACAAGGAATCTAAAATACAGGTGATTTATGTAAATGAAGAATTGCAGCAGCTGGAGGAGTGACAGGGATTTTTCTGCAACAGGTTCTATGGGGCAAGATGTGGGACCTCATTTATAACCATGCAGTTCCTGGAGATAAGGAAGATATTTGTCATCAGGGATAGGGTGCCTTAAATTTGTTCTTGGCACAAGGTAATTTGTAACTATCTGAGATAAAGGTGTCTGAAGTCTAACAGGTTTTGAATCAGCGTGCTGCTAGCTTCAGAGGGCTGTGATGGTTGTGCCTTTTCCCAAACACTGTTCCTGTGTCTTCCTCCAGATGAGGCAAAGTGTAGCCAGGTTGAGGAGATCTCCTGGCCTCCCGCTCCCTACTGTCCTAGCTTTGTGACGTTGTTTTTGCTATGAGAGGATTCCCTTCTCCTCAAAGTTCTGAAGCTAAGGTTCTAACTGCCATGCACATCACAAGACCTGGGAATGAGTCTATTCTTGGTGCACAGTCATGTAGTGGAAGATGACCAGTGATTTATATGCATCAATAGCAGTTTTCTTCACACTGCTAACATAGGAAGCCTTACTTGCTTGCTACTTGGTGTTATCCTTCACCCACTTGACATACAAATCAGTGCCCTGGATCCTGTAACTGTGGCAGCATCTCTTTCTGCAACATCCTGAAGAATTGCAAGTGATGCTTTCAATCAGGTTTCTTATTTAGGAGGTGCCACTCAAAAGACTGAAAGATGAATTAAAATTCCTCCTGATTATCTTTTCCCACAAATGCCTCACTGCTTCAGTAGTTGTGTACTTGACATCATTTCTCAGCGTGGGCTCACTGACAAGACAACTGGTGTGAGTTTTTGAACGTACCAGATTTTATCTGCACTTTGCATTTTCTTGTCCCAGCCTTAACTACCTGGAAGCTTTTGAAGTGTTGGTAACAACTCTAGGAAAGTACTGTAGGATAGAGTGCTGAGCTACTAACTACTGAAAAAGGCAGTTACACTTGTGTGATTCCTTGCTTTCTCACTGTTTCTATGGGTTTATTTTTGTTTTCTGTGTTCTGTCGTGTCAGGCAATAACTGTTTCATGAAAGTAGGTCTGTCTATGTCTTTTATGAGTTTTTGAGGTTTCCAATATGCTAATGATTCATCCATCTTCAGCTGCATCACATCCTGGGGTTGAAGCATTTCTTTGTTTTAGTTTTGTCTAAATTATTTTGAAACAGAGAGCAGTGCCAAAACACATACTTTTAATTGAGCCGCTTTGGAAGTGTGAAAATGAAGACTTGGTGTGATCTAATTAGCACTTGTGTAATTTGGTTGCAAAAAATGACTGGTGAAGAGTTCCCCAGACATCGTTCTCTGTTCTGCCTGAAAAAAAAATCCCACATAAAGGTGTATATCCTGCTTAGTTCTTGTTGGTGCTTGGAAGTCCTGACTGTAGTGTTTTTGCTAATTAGCTAGCTGCCAGGACATCCTTCTGTTCTTGTTCTCCTTGCTTTTTGCTTGTTTGTTGGAATGAGCATTGGCCACTTTTGCCTGTAAGATCTATAGAAATTGGCACCTCTTTTCCTGTGGTCTCTTTAAATCCCTCAGGGCATCATGTTTGTCAGGCTGGTGCTGTCCGAGGAAAGTCCCAAGGAGCTGTGTGAAGTGGGAGGGTTATTTCAGCAGCTTCTCTTTCTTCCTGACCTAATGACTGTTCAGGAAGGTGGGAAGTTCTGGTAAGAGCCTTAAGTACAGTAGCCAGGTAACCAACCTCCATGCCCCACTTGATTTTTTCCAGTGAACTGAATTTCCTCCAGGGCTTTATCACTGCTTTTGATGTCAGATTGCCTGATATTTTTTGTCAATTTTTTTTTTTTTAAATTTTCTATGCAGATCGGGTCTGCAGCTGTAGCCTCTTGTAGTAAATACAACTTCTGTGATGGTCTGGCTTGGGTTTGGACTCATAGCTCTTCTCCCTTTGGCATGAGGATGAGAGCTTGTCTGGTGACAAGCATCCTCTCTAAAGGATCCCATCCACAGCCAATCTGGGCAGAGCCCAGCTGCGGCTGCCGATGCTGTGGGACCCGTGCCCTACCTGACCCAATTGCCTTGGGAACGGCGCTGCCCATTTCAATACAGTCTCTTTCTAACCAAGCATGGTCCCCTGACCCCTTTAGGCTCGTGCTCTTGGCCAAGCAGCCTGGCAGCTGTGGAGCTTTGTGAATGCTTTTCCATTCAGCCACTGTCTCGCTGTTGTCCCTTAAATGTGGAATTGCCGTGCTGGTGTTAGAGAGGCAGGGTATGGGCCTCCCTGCTGATATCTTTCGGTATCTTCATACAAGAGCAGTATCCAGAGGGAGTGTGCCAGCCATCCTTTCCAGTGACTGCACCCGGCTGCATCACCCAGCTGCGAGCGGAGTTGCTGCCTCCTGTACTGAAGCAGCAGCACCACTGGGTGTGAGCCACACTTTGGCCACAGCAACCCCCAGCAACACCCCAGGCTTGAGGAGGAGTGGCTGGAAGGCTGCTCAGTAGAGAGGAACCTGAAAGGTGTTGACTGAGCTGGCTGAAGATGAGCCAGCAGTGTGCCCAGATGGCCAAGGAGACCAACGGCATCCTGGCCTGTGTCAGGAAGAGTGTGGCCAGCAGGACCAAGGAGGGGATTTTACCCTTGTACTCGGCGCTAGTGAGGCTGCATCTCAAGTCCTACATTCAGTTTTGGGCCCCTCACCACAAGAAGGACACTGAGAAGCTGGAGTGTGTCCAAAGAAGGGCAACTAAGCTGGTGAAGGATCTGGAGCACATATCTTATAAGGAGCGGCTGAGAGACCTGGGGTTGTTTAGCCTGGAGAAGAAGGAGGCTCGGGGGAGACCTTGCTGCTCTCACCAGCTACATGAAAGGAGTTTGTAGAGAGGTGGGCGTCAGTCTATTCATCCAAATAACAAGTGATAGGCCAAGAGGAACTGGCCTCAAGTTGTGCCAAGGGA
>JAVSBS010019835.1:48615-66287 GCA_033124195.1 Coracias cyanogaster
AGGGGATGTTGCTGAGTTCAGTGTTGGCCTGTGTGACCAGGCAACTGATGGCAGCATAAAATGATGATGGCTGAACCGGCACAACAACTTGGAAGGGCCACCTGTGGTGTTTAGGTATAGCCTGAAGAGACAGATAAAGGAACTGTTCGGGAATGAGGTTTACTGGTGGAAGCAGGATGAAGTAATGAGAAAAGGTGGCTGTTTGGAGATAGGGGTTTGGGCTTTTTTCTGCCATTAATTCTGTTCTTTGCACAGCTGTATGACAAGCCTGGAGGTGGGGCTGTCTGGTGGGGCTGGACTAAACGTGGGTGCTCAGTCTGCTTATTTGAATTAATTGCAGTAGGAACTCACTTTGCAGGTTAGTCTGGGCAGAGAGGATGCAAGATGCTGGGGAGGGTAGGGGAGGTGGCTTTGGGGATGACGGGCGTGTTGCAGATCTGTTGCTATATGCTAAAGAATTTCTCAGAGATTCACGATAGGTTTACACTAGGTTTGCCTTTTATTCTACACGGCTTAGAGTTGGGCCACCACTCTTTACACTATATTTTGGTTTGAAAAGACATGCATTAGATTTCATCTGTTTCTCTACTACCTCACACCTGCTGCAGTAGGAGTGAGTCAGAGAAGAGCTCTGCAAAGTTTTTCTTTCTAAGAAGCCTTTGTGTCCTCATGATTGTTTACCTGTTTGAATCCACAAGCAGGATGGCTTTGTAGGGACTGCTGTGATGTCTAGGAACAAGAGCCCAGGGAGAGGAGCAAGTAGCCTTTTTGTAATCAAGAGGGAGATATTTTGGTTTGGATGTTTGTATGATTATTGCATCAAATTGATGCCTGGAAAGTAAACTGTAATGTGCTATTTAATATAAAATAGCTATCCTTGGGCTGTTAACAAGTGTTTCCAATGATTTCGAATTAAGATAATGAAAAAAAGAGAAAATCCAAGCCCAAACCACAACAACCCCCCCAGTCTAACCTTAAATATTATTTTAAAAGTAATGCTATAACTGTTCCTACTGAGACAAGTCACCTTTACTGCATTGTTGTCTTTGCCAGAGCTGTTGGGTGTATGTGGGATTATAAAGAGAAGGAAGGGTGGTTGGGGCAGGTGGTTTTTCTCTTATTGGAAGTGCCATCCTTTCTTTATCCAAGAAGGAGCTAGAGCTAGCCAGCCTTTGTTTGGTTGCTCTTTTCAGCAAAGCAAAGCTCTTCATTGCAGTATTTATGGTAGCTTGGCTCTAGCGCGTATGTATGAGCTGTGACAGCATCCTCATGCTAGCCAGGCTCTGTTCCTGCTCCCTCGTTAGTGAACATTACGGAGCCGGCTTTTAAGTGAAGCCTGTTTAATATGGCAAAAGCTGGGAGACTAATAGATGCAGGTGTTCGCAGTATTGGTATGAAATGTGGTGTTTGTATTAGTGTTGTGGTAGCAACGGTCTGTTTAACGGTGAGATGGTAGTTTGGTCCAAAGGCCCTGTTTTCAGCTGTCTTCCTTGTGAAATAACCACTTTCAACCTGTTTCTGATTCTCAAACTTGTTGCTTAACTAAGGCTCAGCTGCAGAGAGGACCAACTACTCTGACCTAAGCTTTGTCCCCCTTCCCAGAATCAAGCATAACAACCTGTGTATAGCTGAAGCAGGACTTGTGTTTGACCTAAGCATTTTTTGGGTGAAAGGCATCTTACCTCAGTTTTCAAACCTCAGAAGGCAGGCTCGGGCTGAAGACCTTATTTCCCTTACAGCTGCTTCCATATTTAGTCCTCCCTGTTCAATGGGAGTTCCTGCCTGCTGTGAATCTCTTCAGCTTCCACTCACTGGTGAATCTACTGCACCTTTCTACAGCAGTGTGAGGAGCTTCTTGTGCATCTGCTGTCTGCCCCAGTGAAGAGAGTTACCATCAATGGCTTGTCATTTCTAAGATCTTTTGGATAAGTTACACATTTTGTGTTTGATTACTCATGAGGCATTTTGCTGGGTTTTGACTGACTTACGGAGAGTGTTGTGCTATCTGCACGTTGTCATCTGTGTTCTTCCTCAATATCCTTAAGAAAATACTCTTTTTAATACCGGCAATTTGAGTGAGACGAAGAATTTAATTTTTACTGAATGTGTCTGAAAGAACCATAGTGAAGATGATCCTGCTTACGTATCTGCAAGGTGCTTTTAGTGAAGAAGGTCTCTTTGCACAAGTTCCTGTTGAAAACAGTGACCCTGTGTGGAAGGGCTTTTAGCCATGCAAGGTGCATCTGTCTAGCTGTGTCTAGGCCAGCAGTCATCCATGTCTTGTCTTCAGATCTGTGAGGTTTCATGGATTGCTTGTAAGGATCAGAGATGACTAAGGAAGAAAAGCAAACCTATGTCAGGCTTAAGCCTGGGGGTTAATAGCTCAAAGGTGACTGAAAATCACTGATCTGGTTCAGTAGTTTGAGATTATAGACTGATGTGTGAGTTGTTAGCTGTTCCCATTGAGGAGGCAGCAACAAAAACCCCCATACCTGATCTGAGAGTAAACAGGCCTGGACTTAGGTGGAAACTCTGTGAGCAGCTTGGAGCTAACAGGGCAGATGTAAGATTGCTTCTGGCAGAGAAAGCAATTTCTCCTGCAGCTCAGGAGGTAACCCTTGTGCTTTTGGATGCATAGATTCCCGGTTCAGTTTTCTGTTGGAACAAATTCCACCCGAGTAAGGACAATTGTTCATTTGATGGCTACTTCAAGACTGGGCTGAATGCAGCGAGGTAATCGCTCTGCTGTCCAGATTGTATGTATCCATGCCAGGATATTCTTGCCCACTAGCTGTTTTTTATTATATTTATGGTTGAAATGGGATTTTCAATCAACGATCTTGTGTTCAGTCAGCTATGACTTTACAAACCGATCACTGTGGGGCAGAAACTTGATGCTTGTTCAGTGGTAGATGTTTGTTTAAAGCTGGAAAAAAACTTATTCAGCCACTATCTTAAGGATCAGACATCCAAATAAGCATTTTGATGAAAGTCAATTGTTTATTAAAACATTTATTATTATTACTAAAGAGCATATGAAAAGAATACAACCATAAGGTTGAACATTTGACTCCCCAGGTCAGCAAGTTAAGGTCCTTTAAGAGGCTTTAACTGTGCATCCTGGGATGTTCGTGTGGTAGTAGGGTCATACATTTCATGCATACGCAGCCAGGGGGAATCCCCTCCTTCTGGGTCCATGCAGAATCAAATGCATTGACAGAGAAGGATGTTCTGTACTGCACGTATGACTAAGTGATAGACTTAGCCAATTTTGTATTTGATTTATTTTGCATGTCAGCCAAGTACCGGTATGTTGTAGGTATGTGCATTATGTCATGTACGAGCTTCAACAGGAGAAAATAGTAAAAATAGGAGGTGAAACATCATGAGTTTCTGTTTTCCAAGATGCTGCCTGTAAGAAATGCTTATTCTATCATGGTCAGATTTGCTGCTGTTCATATACAGAAGGATCCTGCTCTTTGGAATCTGTGTGATGAGCTCATGTTGGCCAGAAACTCTTATCATCTTAAATGGAGTAATTGTATCCGTTGAGCTCCCGGTTTTGTAAAGTCTTATGCAGCTTTCCAGTCTTGTGATGTACAGCTTCCCTGAATTTTTGGTGTGATGTAAGAAATCTTGGGTGAAATTCCCTGCTCTGTTATGTATGACGTCGGCCTAAATGATCTGTGTTGGCCTTAAAAAGAAAACAAATCCTATCACCCATGCTTGCCAGCATCTGGACATTTTGCTGGTCTGTGCTGCATGGAGGTCATGATTTTGTGGACTCTGGAAAACTTTACTTAAAAATCCATTTGCAAATCTATAAGAAAATGTGTGACTAGGGGTTTAGGTAGTCACAGCTGGCGTATCATGCTAGCTAGCAACAGCAGTGTGTGTCCTCTAGCCTGGGGGAAGCACGGTATTTTCACGTATAACATTTAAAAAGAAATCCATATCTGCTGCTCTTTAATGCAACATAAACTCCTCAAGCATAAGCTTTCCAGTGCTGCATCTTTAGAGACGTACTTTCATCATTCAGACACGTTTGATGTTGTTTGCTGCATTACATATAGAAAGCTTTGTAATTTAGCACATGAAACACATCTCACACTCTCCAGAGAATGACTTGGAGAGAAAGAAATTCAGGCAAAGCCCAAAGGGGTTGAAGAAAATGAACTCCTGCTGCAGTTGCACACTTGCACACATCTGGTGCAATTGAAATTTAAGAGCTGAATACCTCCACATCTGACCATGGCAGGGTCCAAACATTACTGTTGACACTGGTTTTCTTTTTGGATAGGCACACTGGCAGAGTCGCTAGCGTGTGGAGCCGTGTCAGCTTTCTAATCTAATAGACTGTTCTTGCCCAGACCATTGTGTGTCAGTATTTTATGTATGAAATGTAGCCAGGTTTAATAATCAGCCATTTTCCCACATTCTGCCAAACTTTTTCCCTTTTTGTCACAATTTAATGTTTGAGTCAAAATCTTCTATGGTAACAAATTATATACATATTAAAAAATGAAAATAAAGATGGAAAGCAGAGTCACAAAAGGTAACAAGAGTTCAAAGTAGTGTCATCTGAGTTGTTGGGTTTTTTAAGACTTGAATTCAACTCTGTTTTAAAATTGATTTTATTTCTGTTATGTATTGTGAAAAGATTGTAATGAAATGGGTACTGCTTGAAAGCATGACTGGAGCTCTGTATATGTGAAATTGTGAAATACTGTACATGTCTGATTTGATCTATTTGCTTTTTAGTTACTAAACAATAATTTGTAGAGCTTTTTGAATTGTATTTTTATTACTTGGAATGGTTATCTTCAACTAGGACCTGTTGAGGCTGTTGATGTTGCTATTGATGTTGAGGTTATTTCTAGTGACTGTATCTATAACTTATAGTATGAAGCATGTTGCCAGAAAGTTAGGGGGGTTTAATTCCATTTTTTAAAGGGCCCTTCGCTTGCCTTGCTGGTGAAATGAGTTGCTGCTGTCATGTACTGGGTTAGGGATACTGAGGACTGGGGACCTTGGAGGAGCATCTCCAGGGATTTACCTGCCTGATGAACACCATCACTGGAGGAGCTGGAGAGGAACTCACTCACTGGAAGGGCATGGGAGTGGGGTCACCTAGTTTCTCTGTGATTTTAATGTTTAGTAGGTTATTTCTTATTCCATGCTGATTTGAATCTTGTACTGAAGTACCGCTACTTGAGTGAAACTTTAAACGCTTTTGAAACTAAAACCTGGATCTAGGTTCCAAGGCCAGGTAGGTGCTTGCAGCTCACTTGTGGTTGTATGAAGGATGCCAGCAAAGGCATATCTGAGTGCATTTAACAAAAAGATTGGAGCCTAAAATAAAAGTAAAGCTTGGTGCCTTACCAGGCTGCCACAGCCCAGTTCCTCCGCAGGTCACAGGGCACAGTGTTCTCTGGTCTGTACTTTTTCCATCTGTTCCTAATTGCGTGTTGGGGAGCTCTCCTGGAGATGTGCTTTGCCATGATCCCAGCATTCACTGGAACTGCTTGAGTTTTGGGCTGTCCCAGGATGATTAGTGTATCTTGGTGAACAATGGTCTAAGCAACTCATTAAATTGTCGTGTATCCTCCTCCCTCTCTGTGCTTACTCCCAGCTTCTGGAGAGCCGATTAGAGGCTTGGCAGGAAGTGTATGGTTATGCTCTAGATACACTTTGGATACATTATTGTCACAGTTGAGGTACTGCAAAAGCCGTGCCGTTACTGTCTTTATCCTAGTGAGGTACCTCTTTCAATCGTGCGATATCTGTGGCTAATTACAAGGCAATTGCAGTGTGCCACCAGCCACCCACAATTCATTGTCAGCTCCTTGGGGATGCAGATGAAAAAGGAAAGATAATGTTTTCTTTCTTCAGCCCAGTGATTTAGCTTGCCTCTTGTTTTTTAATCCCCTGGTCTTTCAGGTAATAAAGCCAGATGGTAGTGACAGAGAAACAGAAGCCACGCATGAATCAGATGTCCCTGAGGATATGCTGGGGACTTGCATTCCTCAAGAGACAGTGAAAGGCGATGCTGAAAGTCCAGATGTCATTATAGAAGCTCAGTTTGATGATAATGATGCAGAGCATGGACAAGACCACTTGCAAGATAGGTTGACTGATGACATTAAGAAACTTTCCCTGGATACCAGTGAAAAGGGTGAGTAGATCAGATTGCTGGTTTAAACCTTTATTTGAGCAAACTGTTGGAGTATTAACTTTGTTGCCTTGCTTTGCTGCAAGATATAAAATACAGGCATAAAAGCTTAATGCCTTATCACTTCTGTGCCTTTCTGCTAAACTGCCTTTTTAGTTTTGAATGGATATTAAGGATGGGGTTTTATGTAGTTTTGATTGACACAAAGTAAATCTGTGAAACAGAAGTCACACCTTTAGATTTGCAATTCTTGGGGTTGTCTGGGGACTGCTGGTTGCTGTTTAATTCAAGATGCTGCTGTAGCAGTTTCTTTCATTGCAGCTTGGCTGGCTGATCTCTCTGTCTCTGTTCAGGGATAAGAATATATTTCCTTGGGGGCAGTTGAGTTTGTTGCTGTTTTCAAACAGTTGAGTTATGAGCAACTTAAAGATTTGGTCCATTTAAAAAGAAAATTGCACTAAAACCTAAAGCCAATTATGTGATCTGTTTTGAAGGCAAACCTTTTTTATTCTGAATCGGAATTCCATCCAAACCATCAAGTGTTGCTTAGGGCAAAATAAAGTAGGCTCCCCTGTCCCAGACTATGCTTATGCTGCTCTTTGCCTTTCCATTCTAGTGCTAAATCCCTTCCTGAAGAGCTGTGTGGTGAAAGGATCCTGACAATGGCACATGTAACATGTGCCTTCAAGCTGCTGGTGAAAAATTTGCCAGGATAGATATTCTGGTGTGTTCCTGATGCATGCCCCAGTTGTCCAGAAACAATGGCAGTGACTTAAGACATAAGTAGTTCTTGGTCTCTGACAAATCTTGGTGGTGGTTGTAAGGCTGATCTGTTTAATACCTTGTGTTTTCCTGAGAGGTTGCTTTTGAAGATTCACAGGCCTCTGCCTATACTGTTGGTAGACTTCCATGTTTCACACCTATCTGTTAATAAAACTGGAAATAACATTTGAGTGGAAGTGTTGTAGTTTTTATGACAAAACATTGGTTTCAGCTCATGACTGGAGCTGCCACCTCACCAGTTCATGATGCTGTTTCCTTCTGGGTACCTCCACTGTCTGAGTCACTGCCAAGGTATGTGAACCGACTTCCGTGTTGTTCTGCTACTTTCCAGGATAGAGTTTGAGCTGGGAGTTACTCATTTTGTGTGCAGATGTTTTACACAGCTAGTTGTTAACTTCATCTCCTTTGCAGTCTTGGATGTTGTGTTACAGCTGCACACCACTGAGCTGCCACTTTGACCTGACAATTCTGAATCTCCTAAAATGCTTCTGAGTTGCGTATCACGTCTGTTGCATCTCTGTTGCTTCTGATAGCAATGTGGAATTAAAATTCAGAGAAATACATTCTGGTTTATCACTAGCATCTAAAATAAATACAGACTTGAGAGAACATTTTACTTCACCTCTATGACTGCTTCAGTGTAAAGGCTTGATGGGAGTTACTTTTCTCGGTGCATCATTGTTCCTTGAGATGCTCTAGAGTAACCTGTGTTGGAGGTTGTCAAGTCATCTCTTAAAATCTGTGCCATTGGAGTGTTTTTTGCCATTTAATTCTATCTTTGGAGAATATTTGTAGACCAAATGTTAGATCAGCTCATTGTCTACACAGTTGAAATCCAACCTACTTTTCCATGGCAGTTGCCTAAGCCAACTGTTTTCTTTTGTTTTCAAGGCCTTTCCATGTTCATCCTTAACAAGCTGTGAGGCTGATGTGAATGTGCCAGTTAGATTTCTGCTGAGTTTGTCTTTTGCTATCACCTCTTTCAATAGCTGCTTGAGCTTCTTTGGCCATATAGCCCATATGGATTTTTCTCTAGTTTCTTCTTGCTCTGCTTTTTAATGCCCTCCTTTTTTAATACATATAAAGTTTACGATGCTGCTTTTTCTGAAGGTGTTTTTGAGCAGCTGATGATTGCTTTGGCTTGTTTCCTGTCTTTCATGCAGTTTCTCATACCATCACTTATCCAGATTTTAAGTCTTGCCTGGAAAACAGCTATAGTTATTCTAGCATCAGTGATAACTGTCATGAAAAAAGAAAAGATCCTGCCAAATTCAGCCTTCACAGGTGTGGCTCAAAATGCTTTTTTAGAGCAACCAAACATACACTTTTTCAAGGCAGAACTTAGCCTTAGAGGATAATATCAGCTGAACTTTTGCAGGCCATCCACTGGGGTGTGGTAGCAGCATCAGGAGGCAGAGTGCTTGGCAGGGTTGGACTGTAGTGTGTGGAGGTGCCCTCCCCGTGTAATGGGGGCCTCCCCGGGGAGGGCTGCTCGGCTGGTGCTGCCTGTTGAGCTTCCCTTTCAAGCTAACTGCCTATGAGCCTTTTCTGTGTATGTTACATCCCTTCTGCTGGAAAAAACTGCTGCAAAAAAGCACAGAGAGGTGGGTGGGAGATGAGATCCCATGGGGGGATTTCTTGCTGACCCACCAAAACCAGTGCTTTACTTTTGTAGGGTTTATTACACAGACTCATTGCATGGCCTTATGCCCAGAAGGGAGCAGGAGAAATAACTTGTGGCCAGTGCAGCTCTTAAATGAACAATTTGTACTGGACTTCCTTTATTTTCCCTAACATAGGGAAGTCTGGTGGACAAAGGTGCTATCAAGGGTATCATATTTAATCAAATACAATCAAGAAACCGTCTATCATGTTCTCATGCGCACTTCATTTGTATATGCATGCGTGTGTGCATATGTATGTGTATGATGTATGTACATATGTGGTGAGACACTGGAACAGGCTGCCGAGGGGTGTTGGAGATGCTCCATCCCTGAAGGTGTTCAAGGCCAGGTTGGATGGGGCCTTGAGCAACCTGGTGTAGTGGGAGGTGTCCCTGCCATGGCAGGGGGTTGGAACTAAATTATCTTTGAGGTCCTTTCCAACCCAAAACATTCTATGATTCTATGATATGTGTGCATGTATATATATAAAGATCCATATATCTAAGATTAAAAAAAAAAACACCCCACCAAATATCTGGGGATAAAAAAATATCCATAGATACTCTAATAGAAACAAAAGTAAATTTATTCATTGTCAGGCAAAAAACCAAAGCCACATTGAGCCAGTGCTCAAATCTTTGTGCATACACACAAGCTCTGCAGATTGCTGCCTCTCAGTTGCAAGATGGCTTTTGTCTTTTCTGATGGAGGAGTAGAATTACGCAATGTCTCTGTTGCTGGCTCATTTGTTCTGCTGCTGCTGGTCAGAATGAACCATGAAGAATAGAAGTAGACGTGTCGTTGGAATAAGAGCACTCTGGGTCATGCTGGGAGTGCAGACTGTTCTGCTATCTTTTCTATCCTGGCCCATGTCCCATCCCTCATTGTGGTTCTGTTCCTCTTCAGGGCACAGTCACCCCTCCATCTCTAGTTACATGCTTGGGCAAAGAATTTGGGGTTAGCCCTTGCTGGCAGAAGCTCTGGAGCATGAAATATTGTGTATGCTGATTATGGCCCAGATTTGAGTGGACTGAATTTCCCTGAAGTCAGTGTACGTTGGGCTTCCTATGCCTCTGTGGGGCTTAAAGTAAACTGGTAGAAATTGTTATGCCTGGGGCTGCAGGCTGAGACTCAGATGTTGGATCAGTCTTCACTCAGTGTTGCAGTTATGAGAGCTATGCTTCCTGCCCTTCTCTTCCTCAGAGCCTGGAAGGGATTGGACAAGCGAGAGAGAACTCCACAAAAGTGAAGACACCATCACATTCAGCCTGATTCTCAGCCCATGTACTTTCTGAAAGTTCTTGGTCTCATCAAAGTGCGTCAGTCTTGCTTTGCTCAAGGATATTTAAATAAAAGTTCATAACTGGTGTCACTCCGCCAGAAGCTGACCTGGTCAAACAAGTTTGCTCTGCTTTTCTGAACTCTTCTTGCAAAGAAGTTGGGTTAAAGATTACCTTCAGAAAAGCCTCTGACCTAGGAAGTGATGAGTCACTTTCCAGCATGCTGGTCTACACAGGGAGAATCTAAAGTTTGATTGTCTTAATGTTAAATTTTGGTCACTGGAGGTAGGTCTTTTTTAGCAAAGTTGGAAATCCCTTTCCTCTTTTATTCTCAGCTGTATTTCCAAGGTGTAAATATCTCTGCACGGTCAACAAAATTTCTGGGGTTTTTTGTGTTTTGGTTTTTTTTTTTTTCTTTTGTAACAATGAGTACCCTTAAAGTTTCTTAGCTCCCTTACTAGTGTCCTTCAAACTCTGTGGTTTTTGTGCCCTGTTGAAATGCAGGCAAAGAACAAGGCAATAACATCTGGGCACTAGTCTGAACGATACTGTGTACACAGAGAATAGTTCTCTGTGGTGCTTGGTGTTGACATGCAAGTCCTCTGTGTTTTACCCTGATTCTTCAACTTATTCTGTGTCACTGCTATCCAGAGAAGTCATCCACCAGTCAGCATGACCTTTGCAAGGTCTGTCATTCTTTTCCTTAATCCTCATTCACATTGCCTACTGCAACAGAGGTAATGCAGCTTTTATCTTCTCATTTAGTATTGTGTTAGAATACATTATTTCTGTGACTTGTCACTGCAGTAGAAGGATTTTCCTTATGCTCCATTTCAGTATGTAATAAAAGGAAACTTCTCCGTATCCTCCCAACCCAGGAAAGATGCAAAATGTTCTGTACAGAATACTTTATGAGGCTGTATCCCTACGCAGACTTGTGTCACCTAAGTTTCATACAAATGTGAGCTGTCTCTTGTTAAATATTGGAATTGGTTTACTCTGATAAAGAAATATCAACAATTGAACAGTAGCAGCTACTTGTACTCTTGAGAATGGCAGCTGTGCTCATAAAAGTGCCTCAGCCTTTCTTAGTGCAAGAATATACAAATAAAAGTTTGTAAAACTATGTCACTATGCCAAAAGCTATCCATGTCAAACTAGTTTGCTCAGCTTTTTTCAACTTTTCTCACGAGAGATCTAACTATACAAGATATACAGAATATCCTGCTTCCCGTGGGGTTGCTCACAGAAGTCATCAAGTTGGTGGACTGGCTGCCCTGGCAGCAGTCAGGTAGTTGTGTTTGTTCAGGATTTCCTCTTACATGTACACTTCTGCAAATCAGAGTTTGAGTATGCAACTGTCTGAGGCTTGCTCACAGCCTTGATGCAATGAAGTCTGAACAGCAACAGTTATTTTACAGCCAGAGTAAACTGACAGCTAACTCAGCCAGTTGTGTGGTGGAACAGTGAATGGAATAGCTGATGGTTAATAGGTAGAACCAACAGAATTTGGGTTGGACCTCCTGCAGAACTTGCTTCCATTTCTCTGTGTGTTTGGCATTGGCCAGGTGGACACTGATCTCTTTTCGAGTCAAATATGACTGTCAGTCTCTAGTAGACCTAATAGGGTCAGAAATTATAATGTAAAATGGCTTGGTGTCCACACTGCTACTGACTTGAGTATTTTGGGAGTGCTTGGCTCAACAGAAGTGGTGGCATTTGGTAACTTCACTGTATGGTTGTGTGATAATGCATGATGCCATTCTTTTCTCGAGATGACACTCTAGAGTAATTGCTTAGAAAGGTTTTTGGATTCTTCTAGCAAAAAAAAAAGTATACTTACAGAGTTTAATGTCTGTTTTGCACTTCTGCACCTTCTCATGCGCCCCTATGCTTTTGTGTCTTCTCCCTCTTCTGGGCTTGACAAGGTGCTTACCTGCCTTTTGTGTATCCCTCTAGCACCAGGAGTTCTTCTGCATTTAGCAGTGTCTCATGTTGGCATAGGCAGAGTTTAGAAAGATGCTAGTATTTCTCTCCTTGGCCATGGCTGGTAGGGGAAGGATGGTGATGACGAGAGTCTGGACCATATGCTGTCCCTCTGCTTTGCTCAGGTTTCCCCTTCTTTCTGTTTAGCTGCTGTGAAATCTCTGACAAATTTGAAGCCCACCAATGTCACTGGCTGCTGGAAGGAATAAATGTTGTTCTTCCTCCTCTTCAGAGGCTCCTGTTCACTCTGAGTGCTTTTAAAGAGTCTTCACGCTTCTTTCCTTGCCTGCAGCTTTCTGGGGATGGATCATCTCCACTCCACTCTTAACATTTCTAGGCCACAGCAGAGTGAAAGCTCACCAGGAAATCTTCTCAGTTACACAGCTTTTAATAGAAATCCTTGAGGTGGAACTGTCAAAAATCAGATCGGTTTCACTCCACTGAAGTCTGGAAAACCAGCAGAGAAGCTGGAGCTATTTCAGCTGCTCGAGACAGCTCTGTATTAGTTTATCCTAAGTTCATGTTTGCAGGTTGCTGGATCTAGCTCTTTTGGTTGTTGCTAGAACTTTTCTGAAATGAGAGCATCGAATTCTCAAAGAATGAGCAGTGTAGCAACTAAAGTGTTCTACTGGTATTGAACAAACGAGGCTTTACAGCTGTGTTTATTAAATGCTATGGGCTGAGTAAGCTCCAGTTATTCTTTTGTTGCACAGCTGAAGCCTGCAGTGGAAGTTAATGTTGGGAAAGTTTCTTGTCCTGTTCTTCCCTAGTAAGTTGTCTTGACCCTCAAATGACTTCTTAAGTAAGGAAAAAAAATTACTTGTGCAATTAGGTAACAGAAATGAGATTAAGTTGAGCACCTTACCATAAGTTCCCGAATTCACCTGTTTCTCCTCTGAGTTACAAGTTGAGGTCAAGGAAGTGAGAGGGCATGATATGAATGGTGGGTGTGAAGATAAACAGACTAGAGTATGGTCATTGTTAGCAGCAAGGTTTCCAGGATGAATCAGATTAGGATTCATTCAGCTAACATATTTTCCAGGCAATAGTAAAAGTGGACACACATGCTGGGAACAAATGCACATGCAGGAAGGAAGAACATTAAGTAGGCAGACGAAATACTCAATGGAAATGTTTTTGTAACATTTTAATTTTACTTGCCGTTAATGTAATAAATCTGTATTTATGTAGACTGCACACTATCTGATTTTTTTTGAGGTTTAATTCTTTTTCAATAAAACTTCCAACCCCTCTGTTGACTGGCAGCTTCTCAAGGACATGTGAGGGCCAGGAGGTCTGAGTGCCCATGCTGTGATTGTAATGTTACGTAGCTACTGAGACAGTTATGATTTGATCTGTTGGGCTAGACAGCAGCTTCCCAAAATTATGTTGAGTCTTTGCAAGGTTCTAAGGAATAGTGACACCCTTGTCTCATGCTGCTATCTCCTCCAGCCTTCCTCATGGGGGTGGCTAAATATAAGTAAATTATTATATACTTGGCTGTGTTGCGTGTATAAGAAACCAGCTGTACTCACCTCTTCCTATTGCCTTTGCTCTGTGTTCTTGCAGATGTTTGTCTCTCTGCTGTACGTATCTATTGTTAGCCCTTTCCTCTCCCTCTCTGAGGGTCTCCAGCCTGTGCATCTTCAAAAATCTTCTTGCTAATCATCTGAGTCTCCTGGTCATCATCTTCAGTGTGCCATTGGGCACACAGGTGTGTGTTCAGGTGTTCAGACATGAGCAGCTGTGGCAGGTTGAGTCTGCTTAACTGAATATTTAAAATAAACACCTCTACGGAATGTTCATTAGACACACAGCTCTGTGATGAGGCAATGGGGGAGTGCTGCATGGTTTGGCGTGGCTTTGCTTCTTCCCTGCAGAGCCCTCTTGCATTGCACACGGGAGCTGTTAGGCTGATTTTGGACAGGTTGATGTGTTAAATTCCAAAGTTGTTGGCTTAATAACCTGATCACAGTGAACTACCTGTGTTCCCGCTATCACAGGTGGAAAGCTCTGTGTGTAGAGATAAAACTCTCGAAGTACTGCTTTTTGCATGCTATTTTCCCAGCCGAGCCTTCTTATAGCATGTTTAAAATAGATTCCAGTTTCAGTCAGTACCTGGTACCAAGGGAAACAGCACTTTCCTTCCTACCTTTTGGGTGAGGAGAAGAGGCTTTTCAGTCTGCTAGGTGAGACTTCAGAGAGCTCACTTGGGCCTCTGTATTGTGGACTCCATGGGGGAGAAATCTGCCGGTATCAGGAGAACCTCAGAGCTCCCACGTCTGTAGGTACCAAAATAACTTTGTAGGAACTGAAATCCCCCAGCTATGGACGGCTGTTTCTAAGAAACCAGATCCCTCTGCTTCGATCCTCAAAAAGTTACATTTTGGCTTGCTTGAAGGGATGACCAAGTATGATGCAAACCACTTCCTACCATCACTTTTGTGTTCTAGAGGAAAAACCCATTCTATGCCAATAAACAGCAACAGTGTGAAGAGCCCTTGGTTGTACTGTCTTCTAAACAGCACCACATTTCCTTCTTATTGTCCCCGAAAATGAAGATTGTAGCAGAGTAATCCAGGGCAAATCCGTGCATGCACCTGAATGTATTGCTTTTTGGTTGAAGGGAGTTTTCATTTCCATACATCTCTTGATATAGATAGAACTTACAAAAACACATCCTTTTTGACTGGGAAACACAATACTTGAGATATTTGTAAAAAATTGGTTTGCTTTATGTCCCTTTCCTTATGTATTTTTTGTACTAAAACTTAGTATGCTGAAAACCGCTTATCAAAGTGGGTATTGGAGAACCTGCGTGTTGTTACTTCATTAGTTAATAGACTTTGCTATTGAAAGGTTTACAGATGAGCTGATATCTAAGCACTAAGTAAAAAGCAGTATTTTCTTTTTTAAAAGCTTCATATCAATAATGCCTTCTGATGGGTTTCTTAGATATGCCCATGTGAAGTAAGCCAGATAACTTCTCAAGTAGTTTTTTTTTTTCTTCTCTAGCTGAAATAGCAAACTTTGAACTTTTTTTTTTTTTTTTTAAAAAACTTATTTCTTTTCCATCCAAGGAGGGATTTTTTTTTTATTCCATTGAGTTGTTTTTGAGATCCGAAATGGCGATATATTTTCATTTGCAAGTGGATATTGCATCTTTAATTGTATTCTTTCTGGACAGAATTGCAAATTTCCACAGTGACCAATGTAAACCTAGTGAAAATAATTTTGGATCTGTCACATGTAATCAGAAATCTAGTCTGATGACTATTGGTCCTTTTGGGCCACCTTTTGATGTCATGGTAATTTAATTGTAAAAGGAAATTTGGGGGGCTTTAAAAAAAATAATGTTTGACCTAGGAATGCCTGTCAGGCAAACCTAAGAAGCAGCCTGAACTGATCTCTTACAGAAGGAAGCAAATTCTAAGTGTCCTGGATCTACTTTGTTGGTAATAACATAACTAATTTGAGTTGCTTTTTGTATCTAGTGCCTAATTTTTTTTAAAGTAAGACTATTAGAGTTTTGGTTTGTCAGATAATCACTGAAAGGAAAACACTGAGATTATAATGCAGTTTCACTGGATCCTAGTTGCCGAAGTGTGTTTTCACTGTAAGATAAGCTTATGAAGTGTTGCCCAAGCTAACATAGTAAATCTTTCTCAGAAAACTTGTCTTTGCCCAGGGTGGAAATATTGAATGGTCATTGGATAACCACTGCAGTAAAGGGGTCAGAATAATTCATTTTTAGTTTGCCGTAATGCAAGGAGTTTCTTCCCATCTTTGCTGCTCAAAATCCTGCTCCTTTCACAAGTTAACTTTCCTTTAGGATTCCTCTGTGGCTTTGCCCTGTTGTGGGACATGTTTGTGTCTCCCATTTCAGATCTTCTAGAACACCAATCTCTGGTGGGGCCCTGATACCTTCCCTCTCTGCCCACCCACCAAGTTCCAGATTCTCTGGAGGGAGGGGGATCTGCAGTGCAGGAGAGGGACTGTCAGAAGTGTGCTTAGGGGACTTGGGTGCCAGCTCCTCATGGCAGATAATGACTGTTGAGACTGAGGTTTCTGTGCAGTAATTTGACAGCTGAACCAGTTAGACATTGGATCTGCGTAGTGGTCCTTTATGAGCAGAGGGATTTGCCACAGGGAGCCCTCTTTGGTGCTTTGGTATTGTAGACCTCTGAGCATTAGATGTAGCTCTGGTGCCAACAGAATTTTTACTTCAAAAGGAGCAACTACAAGCTATAGACACATTTCTTGGCCTCAGGAATACAGAGTTCCTTCTGTGTCTTCTTCCTTGTCTCTTGTTTCAGGAGCATTCCTCATTAGTAAATACATGTGATGACCTTTTGGAGACCGAAGTTGATTAAGAAAGATGGGTAAAAGTAAGTGGATAGTTGGGATTTACTTTTTTCCTTCTTTTTGGTCATAGTATAGTTGTAGATCTCAGGCTCTGTCTGCTGGAGTCTGTAATAATCCTAAGATTTTTTGGGAGGGATACTGAAATGGGAGAGACCCCTGAAGCAGAAGATACTTTCCAGCCAGCCAAACGCCCCTGGTTGATGTTGACTGTGAAGGAAAAAGGCATGTTCTACCGTGTGTCACAGTGAGAATTTAGATGCTTTCTGGTATCCGTACTGGGTTCATATGGGGCTCAGCTTCAGCAGGATGGGGAACAATGCCCCAACCCTGCATGTTCTTCATCCCAGGCAAAGGAAGCCTTGGTCACTGATTTGCTGTGCACCTTGTGACAGATCCCTCCTGGTGCTTCTGTGCTTTTGCATGTGTATGTGATACCTCCCAAAGACATCACTACTGGCTCCTTTTTTGACAGGGAAAGCTGCTTCAGGGGAAAAAATGCAAGAGACTTTTTGGAGAAGTAGAAGTTGGAAGAGTAAGTGGAAAGAAGGCAGTGCTAACAAGGGCATGTTCCTTGCGTTGCTCCTGGTGCTTTTCTCGTTCTTGCCTGCTGGACCTTGAGTTGCTGCTGCTGCTCTGCTATGGAGCTCTTGCTTTTTTCCCCAAACATGCTTAGATCTGGTTTCTCTTCCAACCCATATGTGCCATTCAGTGGGGGAGAGTTCAGTAAAGCCCTGGGCCTGTGGCAGGTGTGCCTGAAGGCACGGCCTTTGGAAGGCTACCAACCTCCCACTGCTCTCTGCCCCTGCCAGTGTTTCTTTGTCCCAGATCGTCCTGTTCTTTGTCCTAGCTGTCTTTATGGTTGGCACACCATAAGCTTACAGCTATTAACTAGTGGCTTGAAAATTTTATAAGAAAACAGAATGGGCTCCTTGCTTTTATTCCTTACTAACTGATTGCCTGGTATGACCTTTAGCTGGCAAAGACCTCAGAGGACGTAAGAAAATGAAGTGTGTAACTTGGGTATCCCCACTTTTAAACTATTTGTAATTATCCAAGCAATTTTTTTCACCAACTTGTTTGTCACCATGAAACTCTGGGTGGTTTTATCCCTTAGTAACCTTGGTTGTGGCAAATCTGAGTTCATTTCAGTCAGAAATGTAAAAGAGAAATGAGTTTGCTGCTGCTACTACTGCTGCTTTTTTTGGGGAAAGCAGATTTTTATTTAGACTCCTGAATAGCTCTCCATTCTCCTCTCAGCCTTGCTAGAAAGTCAGTAAAGGTAACATAAAATTAAAGTAACTTAGATTCTTCTGAAAAAGGCAATCTCTGGGGAGAGGTGAAGTCTGAAGAGCTTTGTATCAGAAGGCAAAGCTGGGGATAATTAGTGGCATATGAGAACCAGAATTTGTCATTAGAGCGATA
>JAVSBS010019836.1:0-41879 GCA_033124195.1 Coracias cyanogaster
CAGCACCACATCTCCACAGCTTGGAAACCCCTCCAGGGATGGGGACTCCACCACTGCCCTGCCCAGCCTGGGACAGCTCTTCACAACCCTTCCAGCAATAAATTGTTCCTCATGCCCAACCTAAAGCTCCCTTGATGCAACGTGGGGCCATTTCCTCTTGTCCTGTCACTTGTTCCTTGGGAGAAGAGCCCGACCTCACCTGGCTCCAACCTCCTTTCAGGGAGTTGTGGAGAGTGAGAAGGTCTCCCCTGAGCCTCCTTTTCTTCAGGTTGAACAAACCCAGTCCTCTCAGTCATGACTTGTGCTCTAGACCCTTCACCAGCTTCATTGCCCTTCTTTGGACACGCTTCAGCACCTCAATAATAAGTAATAATATTTCTTCCGTAATTTCTGGTTGTCCTATAGCGTTTGGGGTTTGTTTTAGTTTTCCATCACAATGAAGTCTATACAGATGGAGTAAAAATCCACACTTGAAGGAGTTCTACCTACTGTCTAGGAATAAATAGGGTCTGGAAGCACCATGGCAGCTGATGACTCAGTGGCAGAAGAACTTCAGCTGTATGGGCCTCAGCAACAACCTATGGAGACCCATAGAGCAGGACCCACTTTCCGGATTCCTTTGGGACCTGACTTTCCTCTTGCTCTTGTTGTAGCAAGAGTTCACCATAGGAACAGGACTCTCAGCTATAATGATCAGAATTCCACTGAAGGAAATGAAATAGCCCCAGCTTGTACCAGCTGAAGACACGCCAGGATAGAAATATGCCATTATAGAAACAGTGTGATAAAAAAACTCTGTGGGGTCCAGGCTCTTCATCCCTCTACCTTCTCCGCTGCCATTTCACTTACATTCCCTGCCCCACCGCTAACACTGGAAAGCCTTTTCTCACATGACACTGGTCATAAATAACGTTGACTTTACCTTCATCAGCAAATACCACGTTGTACAAAGATAAAACACAATCAGAAGATAAGCTAAAGGCCAGTCCTGGTCTTCTCTGGTAGATCTCAGAACTGATATCAGCATTTTTCTGATTTTTATAAGTGGGAATGCAGGGCCAGGCAGAGTGAGTTCCTCACAACTATCCAGCAAGGTGACCCGGGAACAAAATTCAGAAGTACTGAGTCCTAGCCCATTAATGCAGCAAATATTAAAAGCACTTGAAAATACAGAATCAGACCATTTTGTAAGAAACCGGCTCTCTCTGAATAGCTTGAGCAAACCCTTTCAACTTGGACAGCCAAGGCGACAGAGAGCTCAAACACCAGTTGAACGCAGCTGGCTGCGCTTAGAGGATCAGCACAAAAGGAATGAGGCCAGAAAACTGTGGGCGATCAGAAAAAAAATTGCATCATCAGAACTGGTGCCCAGAAGAGCAATAATGGAGAGGCCTATGAAGCTGTACATGAGCTCCTCTCATCAAGAGCAGCCTGGCTCCAAACAAAGCCAGGCTGGTTCTAATTCCGTGTGAACCACCTCTGTGCCAACATCCCTAATCCTCCCCTGTCAGGAATGGTCCCCAAAGCACATTGACAAAAGCCAGCGGTGGAGAGATTCACAGCAGAGAGGCCAGGAATAGAAGGGGTCCTAGATATTATATGTTCTTCCTGGATAAGGAGAAACTACTTCAGGGGCCACAGGGTTGCTTAGAAAGTGGCTCAACTCCCACGAGCAAGTGGTGGAAGAAAGGTTTGCTCTTGTCTCTTGTATTAGGGTCACTGTCCAGCAGCAGTTCCTGTGGCACTGCCAGGAAGGAGTCAGATCCTCTTTCCAGGGAACTAAATGCGCTGTTAAATGAGATCTTTTCTTAAGGGAGAGAGGTTGTTCTCCCTGGTGGAGGGGATCAGCTGCAGTGCCACTTCCATGGCATTGGGTGATGGATAAAGAAGCTCCAATCACTCGACTGTCATGGTTACAGTGCTACTGGTGCCTGTGTGACACACACTGAGCTGGGATTCCTGCTGACACGCTGGGCAGTCCAAGTTACCTGCCATCTTCCTCAAGGGCAGAAGGCAACGCATGAGCAAACCTGCATTCTGAGTAAAAATATTTGTCAGCATCCCTTGAACCTCTTAAAGCAGCTGCGTATTTCTCTGTTCCTGCTCAGTTGGAACACATTCTTACCCACGTCTCTCAGATCTGCTTTTTTCAGTCTTTTCTCCCCCATCTCTCTCTCTCCACCTAACATCCCACCCTGCAATCTCAGCTTCTCCAAACTGCAGGAGATGAAACACTTTGGTCTATCAGCATTGCTAAGAGCCTCCATACCTTTGATCAATTTATAGCTCTTCTTTGTACCTTCTCCAGAATTTGTAAATCAGATAACTTCTTATATCTAACAGATAAGTGAGTGAGTCCAGATGCACCAGACTCACCACGAAAGCCTAGGAGATAATGTCAGGGATTCCACAGGCATGAAATCTGGATCCTTGTCTAGTGGAAGATACCAGAGTTTTGGGACTTGTTAATTGTTGCTTTTTTAAACACAGAGTCCTGTATCAGATTATTGTCGAGCAGAAGCCACAATTGCATATCTGATGGGAAAAATAAAGGGAAGGGGAGCAGACATGAGAATGAGGAGTGGGAGGTATTTCATGGAGATAGGATACATTTAAGTTGTCACTCTTCTGAGCGGGATTTATTGCACAACCTGCTTCAGAATCTGCAGAGCTCTGTGAGTACTGAATTGCTCGTGCCCATTGTGGGTGCAGAAATGGGAAAGAAAGGGAAAGGGAAAGGGAAAGGGAAAGGGAAAGGGAAGGGAAAAGGAAAAAGGGAAAGGGGAAAGGGAAGGGAAAAGGGAAAGGGAAAGAGAAGGGAAAAGGGAAAAGGGAAAGGGAAAGGGAAAGGGAAAGGGAAAGGGAAAGGGAAAGAGAAGGGAAAAGGGAAAAGGGAAAGGGAAAGGGAAAGAGAAGGGAAAAGGGAAAAGGGAAAAGGGAAAGGGAAAGGGAAAGGGAAAGAGAAGGGAAAAGGGAAAGGGAAAAGGGAAAGGGAAAGAGAAGGGAAAAGGGAAAGGGGAAAGGGAAAGGGAAATGGAAAAGGGAAAGGGAAAGGAAAAGGGAAAAGGGAAAAAGGAAAAAGGAAAAAGGAAAAAGGGAAACAGAATGGGGGAAAAGGGAAAGGGGAAAGAAAAAGAAAGGGAAGACCAGAAGAATTATCCTACCCTGCCAAGTCATTCTGGACTTTTTTTGTTTGCTTCAATCTGTTACTGTTTTTGCCCCTCTCCAGCCTACCTATTACTGCTTACAGGAAGCGAGAGAACTGTATCTCTTCACCTAGAAGGAACAGAAGGAGGGAATTATCCTGGGCTCAGTCGAAACTGCAGCCAGCAGAAATTTGTGTCTGTTTTTCCTCCAGCTGCGAGCCATCTGTAGTTATCCCTATTTTATTTTTTTTTACTTAAATCTGTAATAAATTGATATCTCCAAGGGGCGAGCACACTGCAAGGCAGAGAAACAGATTTCCAGGTTACCGTCAAGAAGTGGCTCAAATGGATCAGAAGAGAAAGGAGGAAGCTGGCTACTCCTCACAGGCATCGTAATAAGTCATACGGCAACGAGGCAGTGACATGTCCTCTCCTGGTAGCAATATCAGCATTTGGGAGGGGGGACAGGAAAAGAGAGACATTTGAAAGCGCTTTCTGCAAGTCTGGAGCCAACAGACTCCAGTGGATGTGTGTACATGCAGGGTGTGAAGATGAGGGTGTAGGAGGAAAACCTGCCTACCAGAAAGTTTTACATACTGCTCTAGGCATCTACTGTTGGCTCCTAAAACAAACGGGATCAGCTCCAGGCCAGCCCCCTTGGTGTGCCAGTCTCTCTTCTGTGGCTCTGGTGGCCTCTTTCTTGGCTGTTGACACCAACAAGCAGAGCTGGTGGAAGTGAAGCATTTGCACCAGTGCGACCGTAAGAATTAATAACCGAGCAATGAGTTTGAAAGTAATTGGGTGAAATGATATCTCAGCTTTTAGCTGCAGGGTGGATTCTGTGTTCCACTGGGTTCACTGTCCTGCCAGCCCAGCCCAGCGCTGGGTCTCTCCCAAGGCTGGCTGTGCCTGATGGCTGTAGAAAGTCCTCATGGTCGTGCTGGGAGGCTGCCCGAACCTGGGCTCTGAAGCTCACGGCAAGGGACAAGCACCAGCATAGATGAAGCCAACTGTCCCACAGCCCAATCCAACAGCGCACAGGCTAAGGTCAGCTCTTTCTAAGGACACTGGAGATCTGCGTGAAAGCTGGCCTACCAGATGGTGTGTGGACCGAAAGCATGTGAGTCCCATCTGCTCTCAAGCTCATCCTTCATTTCCCAGAAGAGATGAAGCCACTTCTGCCTCGCCTTCTCACCATATACCTTGTAAAGAGGGAGAATGCTGAGGTTGCAAGTCCTCCTTTGCTCTACACCTCCCATCGCTCGGTCCTCTGTACAGCACGCTGAGCTGGCAGCGTTTTACAGCTGCATGACACAGGTGTAAACTGGGCTCCTAGAAACCAGGTCCAGCAGCTTTGCTTGGGCACCTGGAAGCAATGGAACGTAGAGGGACGCAGCGTTGCTCCAAGGTATGGCCAGCCTCAAAAACGGGCACTTCTTTCCCCAGGAGAATGCCAAGAATTTTTGAACCTGAGACCCCAGCAGCTTCCCTTTAGATCAAATGATTGCTGAGCATTTCCAGGAGGCTGACTCAGTAACTTTGGGAAATCACTAATGCCAAGCGCTCCTGTGTTGACAGGCAGAGGAATAGCAGTTTATGGTCTTCCTTGTTCACCAAAAGAAACCTTATCTCTGATCCTATAGTCACCCCGAGCAAATGCAAGGCCTTTCTGGGGGAGATGTGTGTGTTGTGTTAATTGCATATTTTACTGAGATGAAAGGTCTCAGCATCTCTCAGTAACTTCCTCTGCTTCCTTTTGTTCTCTAGAAGCCTCATTTTTTCCCTCCTAATATTTATTCATAAGGATTTTTGCTTTCAGAAGCTTTAGAGCAGCTGCTCCTGGTCTGATGGAATTCACTCAGCAGCAGAGATGTCTTTTCATCTGTTCAGCGCAGCCAGCTTCACCATCGACAAGCATCTGCTTCTCTGGACAGGACTCCAGCTTCAGCACCATTAATATGCATTTTCTGGAGTGCACTGGAACACATGTGCAATCCGCAAGCTGAAGCCTCCGCATAGCTCTGCACATATGCCCACCTGCATGCAAAGGCCGTCTTGTCGAGCCAAGAGCTTGGTCTTCGCAAGATGGACATGGATTCGTGAACTGCAGTGACACATGGATGTGATAGATATATGAATATATCCTAATATTATGAATAGATCCTAATATCCTTATTAACACTCTTGACTTTTGGGGGTATATGTTACAACAGGCCAAGCTTATCTTTGGTGTTCCTCCAAAGTTCAGATTTTTGAAGTCACCAGACCGGTTGTGTGTTGAATTTTGATGACTCAATCCCAGAAAGTGGCAACGAGCTTAAATTTGATCACTGCAAAGCAAAATTGCTCTACCTATAATTTCCTGGCAGAAACTTTCCTCACAAGAAGGGACAGGCCAGAAGCTCTATTGTCATGATAGTGTCCGAAATAAAAGGATAGAAGAAGATTTCACCTTTGGTACCATTGTTCTCCTTTCAGCACACGCCGCTGAACTCATCTATACATTGTGGATGTGCAGCTGATTTTGAACACACAAAACATCTGGTCTCATGGGCACATCTGGCAGCAGGAGAAGCCACCACCTGCTGTGCAAAGTGGCAGCTGCGGGTGGGGAATGGGGATGTAGAGCTCAAAGAGGAGCGAGCGCACGTGGAAACCAGAGGATGGATTCAGGGTCACTATGTGCCATCTAAGAGCTCACTGTTTTCTGGAGATTTTCAGCACATCTCCTTAGCTCAGGGACACATCACTGTTGTCACTTCCTCATACATTAGACATAATAGAAAGCAGCCCCAATTAGGAAAATCAGCGTTAGCAAACAAAAAACTTCTCTGAATCCCCTCCACCCTGAGCCTGTTATCATTGCTCGCACAGGAAAAGTACCAGCATTTCCCCCAGAAAAGTGAATTTTATATTTCCAGGCACAAGAGGAGGTGGGGGATGAAGTTGGAGTTGCATTAGAACCTGTAGCCATGAATGCTTGATCTGGTATAAAATATGACCTATGTGAAACACTTCTTTTTGGTATGTCTCTAAATATCCGGAGACTTCTTAGAATGTATTATAAGAATCTCAGCTCTGAAAATATAAAGAAAAAAAAGGAAAAGGGGGAGAAGGAGAAGGAGAAGAAGAAGGAAAAGGAGAGGAGAAGGAAAAAGAGAAGGAAAAGAAAAAGAAAAGGAAGAAGAAAAGGAAAAAGCTAGAAGAAAAAGAAAAAAAGAAAGAAAAGAAAAAGAAAAAAGAAATAAGAAAAGGAAAAAGAAAAAGAAGAAAAAAAAAAGAAAAAGAAAAAGAAAAAGAAAAAGAAAAAGAAAGAAAAAGGGTAAGACTGAAACATATGGAACAGGTTCTGCTCTGGGGCAGAGTTAATCTCACTGAGATGAGTGAAACTGGTGTAATTGCTTCATTCTCCTCCCCCCTTCCCCATTAACTTCAGGAGAGGAACCTCTGGGTAGCAACTGGAGTGGGATGACTTTATCAGTTGCACCTTTCAAAAACGCAACCCCCCAATGTCTCTGTGATTCTCTTCCCTCCCTTGTACTAAAAGGAAATAAAACTCATCCCCAGCCCCTGCAAAAAAATTGCTGGAGACCCTCAGGTGAGGCACACCCCGGAAGTCTCCATCACCGCTATGGAATGACTTCAATAGAGAGTTTCAACGGAGTCTGGAGACCAAAGATGGGGGGGTCCCCAGATCCCTGCCAGCATGGAGATGTCCCCTAGAGAATCTCCAGCTCTGCATCCACAACTTTCAGAAGGAAATCTGCGGAGCTGCAGGGCTTGCACTGGGGCAATGGCCAGAGCCTCCGCCTCGCCTGCCAGGCCTTCCATCTGGATGTGTCAGGGAGCACTGGGGAGCCACCGAGCCAGAGACAGATGCAGTGGAGAGGGAGCAATGTTTCACGAGCCTGTCAACATGTCATTAAGCTCTCATGAGGGAACATCGAGCAGAGGGGTGTGGGGAGGAGGGGGGGAGATGGCGAAGGGAGAGAGAACGGAAGAGAAAGAGGGGCAGAAAAAAATGACAGAGTATTGGAGAGATGGAGAGCTTGGTGCCAATGCCATGTAAATCACTGCCAAGGGGAGAGCTCCATCAAACACAAGGCCAGTACTATAAATCAGCCCATAATTAGGTGCAAAGAGAAAGCTTTAACATCCTCATCAAATTGATTAATACATCTCATGGCTCAGGACAGATGTAGATGGTGTTTATGAACAACTGCAAAGCAGCCAAGGCTGTGTCTGGGGCAGGAAGAAAAGGGGCTGGAGGGAGGAGTGATGGATCTGAAAGCAGAAGCTCCTCTTCTCTTCATCACCACACTCTCCGGGGCGAGGGCTGAGGGTCTCCCGTGCCTTTCAGCTCATCTGCTTGCAAGCTTTGTGGACATGAAGTAGTTAATGTTAGCACAGCACGAGGGCAATGGAAAGCCTTTATTTTAGGGGCTGATCCAAAACTATCAGTGCTAATGAGCATCTTCCCATTGATTTTGGTGCAATTTGGTTTAGATTGTTAATAAGCGTGATTACAGGTAGTCTTGGGTGAAGATAATAAAGAGCAAGCTGCTGGCTACGAGAAAGCAGAGAGACAAAGGAACACGAGATGAGCGGTCTGAACTCTGCTCACGTTCAACTCAGCAGTTCCACCACTGATCTGAATGGATCGAGGGTTCAGTCCAGATCGGATCTCCCAGCGGGGAGGTCAACAACAGAAAGCGCAGAAAAGGATGGGAAGGGTGTTCCCAGCACTGAAATCCTGATGTCAGTGGTGGCTGTGGTCCAAAGCAAAGCTAGAGATGAATTGCTTCAAGCCACCCTTGAGGCTGCTCATCCAGGACTTTCTACAAACCACCTGCACTTCTTCAGTTTCCAGGAGCAAGGTTCCCCACTGACGGAATCTGGTTTTGGTACTTGCCGTGTGGTCAACTTGAAACCCCTCAAAAGTGTTGGGCAATGAACGTTATATGAATTCTGTGCCATCATTCTCCCTGGTGACTTATTTCCAATCCCAGTCTGTGGATTGCGATGAGTTGCTAATGCTCAGGTTCATTCATGATGACAAACAACCATGGATGGTCCCTACTCCAAAGTCCTTGCAATGAAAGGATAAGAAAGACAGCAGGTGGTGACAGATAGATGGGAGAACCTGTGAAAATGCTGAGACTCTGTTGGTCAGCAGGTGGAGGTGGCCAAAAGTGCACGATGGGAGCAATTTATCATGTAGCTCCGTGACTTGGCTGCTCTTGGTCACTTCTGGGTGTGTGTGCAGCACATGGGCATGGCTGGGACAATGGAACGCAGAGCAGGAGGAACGGCTCTGAAGAGGGCAAGTTGCCACAGAATCTCAAATCTGCAGCTTTTCTACCCATTTTGCTGCAATTAATACAGGAATTCCTAGTTCTTACAGACAGGTTTTGGTCACTTTGGCCATAAAACCCTTCCTAAAGGAGGTCAGCATTGCTCCCACTTTTTTAACAAATGGAGAAACTGAGGCACAGAGAAAAGGAGGGACTTTTTTGGACAGTATCATCCAGCAGGCCAGGGAGAGAAGCTGGGGTAGACCCCAACTCTTCAGCCCCTGCCTGGTGCTCTCCCACTCCCCTTTCCCCCCAGATCACAGTGCCTGGCATTCAGAGACTATTCTGGGGTGCTGAGAGCCAGCCCTCAGCTCTCACTCTGGCTGGACAGCAGGGATCCCCTTCTCCTGCTGGGGGAGGTTGGGAAAAAGTCTGGGATTTGCAAGTGAGGTGTCTCTACTGGAGTGACAAGATACTTAACCCCGCAGCCCTTAGGAGTTACAGACGCGATGCGGTGTCCATGTGTCAGCAAATGATTCAGAGGTGAAGGGGTTACAAGAAACACGGCTCCTCCAGATCCCTCCCTTTGAGAGGACACAGGTTGGCTTCACTCCAGCCCCAACACGTTCCTTGCCTTACACCCCACATAGAGCTGCTGTGACTGTTTCATACAACATATTAAAAAATAAGCATAAAAAAAGAAATTTTTCCATAGAAAGAGCACAAGCCTTATTTACTAGCAAGAAGCACCCAAGAAAGGAACTCTTTATAGACAGGTTTTCAACACTGCTGGTTCCGAGGACCTTTAACCTCTCTGTATTAATCGTGGCAGACAAAGATCTTGCCCATGCGTCATTGTGGCAGAGGGATAAGGCCCCGGCAGACATGACTTACAGGCCCCAAAATCTGCTCCCTGCGCTTGCCAACGGACCACAGGCTCCAGAGATCCCAGCAAGACCCACCCAGCCCTAAAGGATGAGCCACCAAAGGGATTTTACTATCCTCTGTCTGCCTTGGAGAAGAGTTTGAGAGGGAAATACAGTCTTAGGAACGATTCCGCCTCATATCACCCCCCACAAAATGTTATGAGCAAGCCTATGAAGTCCTGAGAACACTCGGCTTTGAAACTTAAGAAGTCTTCATATTGAGAGGATGGTGCTCCATCCGAAGCTCGCTTGCTTGTCCTCTGCTTTTCTGCTGGAATTACATTTTATCAAAACACAAGAAACACAAAAAAAGCTGATTATCCTTTTCAGCTGCAAAATCTCTCCCCTCCACTTGGGCTGCCTGCCCGTTCCGAAGGATAAACATCGAGTCCTGAGCTAGGGCAGTCATCCTTGCTGCAGAAAATAAATGCTTCCAAGGAAAAATAAATCAATGGAAATTAGCAAAGCTCAGGATAAAAAATCCATGCCCTGCCAGTGCAATACTTGAGACAACATTTTTTTGCGTGATTTAGTGTCGTATAATTACAGGTATCAGTCCCTGCTTTTTAATTGATTTTTTTTCCTCCATTTATTAAAGTTTATTAAGGCTGAACCTGCTCTTCTTGTAGGCAGCAGCAACTTGACACAGTGGACGCTGAAGCTTATGATGTTTCCCAGGTCAACCGACTTTTCCAATAACAGCTTTCAAACTTTATAATAAACAGCAAAATCATGTGTCTCTTCTTCTCTCCTCCAGCTCTGACTTCACTACAGAGATTTCAGCCAAATTACTCCTCATTTACACCACATGAAGTCAGGCAGGAGGAAAGATTCCCTTTGAAGAAGGAAGGGAGTGTTTGGAGGTGAGTTGCAGGGGGGAATTTGCCATCTCCCACCCAGCCATCCTACAGAGCTCTGGATGCAACCAGTGGTCAGGATCTCTGGTGGGCAGCTCTTCAGCTGGTGTAGATAGCCTTGCTTCTCTGACTTAACCAGAGCTTCAGTCCATCACTTGAAGGTTGTACCTGCTCTGAGTCTGCAGCAAAACGGAGCCTTCCATGTTCTGGTGGTACAAATCATACTAATAAAACCCAAAAGGTGACCAGCAACATCCTGTTCCCCCCAAAAAACAACCCCTGAGAAATACAGGAATTAAAAGGCAAGCAAAAAGATTTCTCTGGTGCTTTGGACAGCGAAGTCCAGTGAGGAAGGGCCCCGCTACGGGCTGTGCCCCAGCTGGAGTGACAGCACAACGGACGAGCCACTTTGTGTATCCTTCAGCCCTGTCAGGGAGCAGTTATTGATGAGAAAGGGCCATTCTTAAGGTCTCCGCTCCAGCCCCTTCCTCTGGCTCAGGCCCCATTGTGGGTCCAGCCCAGGGAACAGTTCACGAACTCTGATAAGCGAAAAAGAAAAAAAAAAAAAAAAAAAGGCTGTTTGTAGTGCAGGGAGAGGCCATTCCCAGTGGCTCTACTGGAGGAAGGCAGATGTGCATCATGCACAACATGACCTCCAAGAGCAAAGCACATGTTCAGCGAGGCAACAGTTCTGGTATCTGTACATTCTTACGCCATCAAAACAGGAGGTTTGATCCTGCAAAGTGCTACTAGTCCCCAGCTTCCGTCTGACCCCCCGCTCCTGAATTCAACACGAGTCAACATTTTTATTAAGAACGCAGGCAATGGAAGGGAGCATATGCGCAGATGATTTCAAGATGGGGAAGAGGGACAGAGCTGCAAGCCCTACAGGGAGCAGGGTTTGAATTCAGACAGAGCAACAATCTGAAAGCAGCAAGGCCATAAAGATGAGTGCTAAATTCCAAACGTGTGGAGGAATAACCAACCACACAAACGTGAGCTGGGAAATAAGTGCCAAGGAAGTCGTTTTGCAGGAAAAGATCTGGGACTGTCCTTGAGCCAAAGCTGAAGAGGCATGAAGAGAATTATGCTGGCCCACGTACAAGGGATGTCAGTTTGAAGATACACAAAGAAACCTCCTCACTCTCCTCAGCCCTTACATGGGCCTCAGCTGGCCCAGTTGTGGAGACCACGAGAGAAGTGTTTGGAGGGAGAGTAACAAAATAATTTCAGGTCTAGAAAACACGACCTACATGAAGAGACCAAAAGTAGTGGCTGAGTGTAGGGAGGGGACTGAGAGGAGATTTATCAATCTTTGAGCATGTTAGAAGCTGCCACAGAAAGGAAGGTAATAAACCATGCTCCATGTTCACTCAGTGCTTGACAAGGGGTAATGAGTTTAAAGTGCACCAAGGGAGGTTTAGATTAGGCATTAGGGAAAACTTTCTGACAGTAAGGATGGGGCAGCACCAGCGTGTCCTGCCTGAGGGGCTTGGGAACCCTGTCACTGGGCGTTTTTAAATCTAAAAGAACTTAAATGTCTGGCTGAAGTAACTTGCTGCCACTTGTGAAGGAGAGACCGGTAGATACAGCTTTACCTTGTGTTTCTGCAACTGTGACTGCCCTTGAAACGCACAAATGAAAATGCGTGTAAGCACGAACAAAGCAACATCAACTCCACCTGTTGTAAAAGCAAATATTGAGGCACCCAGTTCACCACTGGAACTTTCAACAGTCGTTTGCTTAATGCTTCTCTCACACCCAGGTAATAACAGCGGAGCAATTCCTTCAGCAGCTCCAAAGCAGGCACCCTCACCCACGTGTTGCTCGCTTCGGTTTTTCTGAACTACCAAATCTAGTTGACTTAAACAACAATAAATCAAAGGCAACGGCTGCGGCTCGTACAACACAGGCAGAATCACAAGCCTCTAACCTTCACCTTCAAGACTTCCCTACAAGGGTTTCAACATCTGGAGCCCATTCAGCTTGAAGTGATGACAATTTCCAATAAGCGTTAATGGGGGATCCTGCCCAGTCTATACTCTGCGACTATAATTCAGTCTGTCTGTCCATCTGTCAGGGTTTATGACAGCCAGAGCTCACACACACAGGAACAAACTACAGCTACAGATTTCTTAATGAGCACATAATGAAGTCAACCTGCTTAGTTTTTTTTCAGCTCGGCTGATCATTTCCACCGGGCAGACTTCTCCTCACTCTACCAGCTCTTGGTGCCAGGAGCGTGTTGGGGCTGTGAACGAGCTGATGGGGCAAAAAGCCATAAATCAGAAACTTGGGAACACAAGGCTCTCACACTTTTTCACAGACAGCGCCTAAGCCCATATAGACAATCAGGATGAGTTCTGTTGCTTTTGGATCAGTACCACAAGAAGGGGAACCATGGCGTGGCCGCACACTGATGAAATACCTGAGAAAGTGCAGGTGGAGCTGGCGATAACACCAAGCACTGCTGCTCCCTGTTCCCATCTTGCACCCTCTGGACTGCAAAGTCCGTCATTGTCTCCTCATGCATGTGCCCAGAGTGAAATCTCAGCATGGGAAGGTTCCTGGTGAGCTGGCCATGGCTCCTCTTCCCTCAGGCTGTGTCCACGTTGTCCCTGCACCACAGGAATCATAGAATAATTTAGGTTGGAAAAGACTTCTAGAATCATCAAGTCCGACCTTCAGGCCAACATCTCCCTGACCACTAGACCATGTCTGAAGCGCTGCATCTACTCGTCTTTTGAACCTCTCCAGAGATGGTGACTCCATTACTGCCCTGGGCAGCCGGTTCCAATGCCTGACCACTCTTTCAGTACAGAACTTCTCCCTAATATCCCACCTAAACCTCCCCTGGCACAACTTGAGGCCATTCTCTCTTGTCCTGCAGACCCTCAGTGCCTTGCAGAGCCTCAGAGGCCTGGCCAGGGTGGCTGCCACAAGATGGTGGCCTAGCCCTCGCTCTCCAGATCTAGCAGCATACCACAGTTCAAGTCACCACATAGACTGGGGTGGCCAGTGTTGCCTTACAGTCGGTGTCCTCTGGCACTGCCTCATAGTGTCACCACACCGCTGGTGTCGCCTCACAGCCAGTGTGGCCTTACAGTCAGTGTCACCTCATGGCTGGCATAGCCTCAGAGCCCAGTTTGCCTCACAGGTTGAGTCATCTCAGAGCCCATCACCTCACAGTCTGCATCACCTCACGACCCAAGTCGTCTTGGGGTCCAAGTTGCCTCAGAGCCTATGTCACCTCATAGCTTTATTGCTTCCCAGTGTCGTCACCTCATAGCCCATGTCACCTCACAATCTCATCACCTCACAGCTTCATCACCCCCCAGACTGCACCTTCCAGCTTCCCCTCAGCTCCAGCTTGGCCCCGATGCCCTGCACCATAGCAATCCTCCCTGTGCTCCATCTCCATCCGTGGACCCAAACACTACAGCACCAGGGACATCTTGCCTCTGCCTAGTAATTACACTTGTAAATAGCCCCACAGATCATTGTAATCAACAGCCTCCCCACAGGTGATGATGTTTCCATCAGCTTGTAGGAATAACCTTTCCCAGTCTTCCAGTGGCCTTCAACTGGGACCTGAGGCATCAGGAGGGAAGGTACCTCTGATGGTGCCAAGCCATCAGTGCTGTCATGAGGCTCAGGAAAGCTTGGCAGCAGAGGTGAGAGTCTCCACTATGCTGGGAGCCTTCACCCTTCTTTTGGGAAGGTTTCACTCAGGTTTTGCTTAAAGTTTGAATTTGATCCCATTCATTCAAAACATCATCTGCTCAGGAAGCCTGACTTGTGCCTGCATCAATGGAAAAGTTCCCTTTGGTCTTGGTCGTTTAGGGTTAAAATAGTGGGCACTGATTCTGTTCTGCTTGGGCTTAAAACCCTTTAAAAGTTCCTTGGCAGATTGGGAAGTTGTCAAATTATTTGCTTCAAGCCAAAAAGAAAAAAAAAGACCATATGCTTCAAACCAAGCTAAGCTCACAAACCCACAGGGCACCTTGCTCTGCTGCGCACCTGGCTGCTATAGATACCTGCAAATCCATTCTACAAAGCTCCAGACTTGGTTTGTTAAAAGGCCATTTAGAAAGACTAGTTCTGCCTTGGGAAGGATGAAGTCCCAATTCTACTCACAACCACTGAAGGTCTCCACTTACATGAATACTAAAGCAGCGAGATCTGAGTTAGCCTCTGTCTCCTTATGTTTTTCTCTGTCTCCCTTTGAAAACACTGCTTAGAAGTTGTCACTTGCTCTGAGATCTCAATGGATCTATCTCAGGTTTCTCTCAATCCTGTTGTGTAATCCTGTTTTATTCTGGTTGCAGAGAGAAGAGGTGTAGAGCATCCTACTGGCATCCCTCTACCCACCTAAACAGGTATCAAAGGCTGTTCATCAGCCCTAAGCTCGCCTGGCAGATGTAACAGAGCAAGGCTTTCTGCTTCTGAATTTAACTTACAGCACCTGAGCTAAGGAGTTCACCGGGAGTTTCTTTCCTGCCCAGTTAAAATGACAAATTGGTACATGAGTGTTTAATGAAAGATGCTGGAAACGTCCGTGAAGATCAGAAAAATCACCTCTTGGAATTGACAGGCAGGCCATCTGCATTCCTGCCTTCCTATTAATTCCCTAACAATAAACGACAGGAGAGCCTAGAGGGTTAAAAGCTTAATTCAATCTCCTAGATTCCTTCCAGGGGCCTGTCTGCATATCGAATGAGAAAGGCATTTATAAAACCGTTATTTGCCCACTAGATTTTTCAGATGGCTCCACACACCACGTATCCATCACGCCCCTCTCCGCCGTGGTGTCACCATGCATCACACAGCCCCGCCGAGACTAATGATGCGCCTGCCTGTGACATCTGCCACCCAGATTGATGACATCACACCCACCGCGCACCATGTGACCGCTGCTGCAGCTCACACGGCCAAATCTGACCCTGTTCAAGGTTTAATCATAGTCCTCCCCAAACCCTGGTAGGGGAATTTGGGCCGTTTTATTTAGTGAATTACCAATGAACTCACACTGGAGTCTGGGGGCAGTTCAGAGCCCAGGTTAGGATTTTATTTCGCTGCTTGCTTCACACCGATCATTGTTTCGGGGTAATTTCCATCAGTAAAACGGCACGCCTGTTAGTCACGTGGTCTATAATCTCTGTATGGATCAGGCCTTGATGGGAGCTTAATTAAAACAACAGTCAAGTCCATTCTGTTACACGCTAAGCTTCGAGGAAGCCTCAGACACAGATTTTCTCCACGCTTCAGTGAAGGGTGACAGTCTCTCTGCTCTCTTTGCTGCGTGTTTACCTGTTCTACTGAAACTGTAAATCCGCAGGATGCTGAAATGCCCCAAATGCCTTGTTTTAGTCTCTGCTCAGCTCTCCTTGCCCTTGCTGCATCACACACGGACACGTGTGCACATCCCTACCTGTGGGAGCCCTTGGACCTTATTCACAGTCCAAAGTTCGTGACATGAATTGAGCTCTAATTTTAATAAGAGAAAAGACTTTTCCACTTTCTTCTCTCCTTGTCTATCAATTTTATGACCCTACAGCTTGGACCAACGACCGTTAAAGTCAGTGTAATCCTTCTGTAGGCTCCAGCGGGTACTGGATCAGGGTCAGAGAACATCCATGAGCTTTTAAAGTTTCGGTAATTGTTCCCCTAATGATGTGATGATGTTACAAAGGCAGCTTTTTGTCTATGTGTGGAACTTACTCTGCAATAAAATCAGGTGCAAATGTAAAGCAGAACATCTCTCTGGAATAACTCATGTGTAGACAAGCCCTCACACAGTGGCATTAATTTCTTTGAAGGAGTGTTAGGAGCACTGATCCTGCAGGCTCTTCTTGGAGAGAGGGGAGAAGATTCATATTAAAGCATCTTGCCTCGCAGGGCTGTCCTTTTAAAAAGCGCTCTCTGGTAGCATTAGGGATAAATACTGGAACCACGGTAAAACCTTTTATCCATTGCTGTATTAGTCAAACTGTCCCTCATGAGCAGGGAGCTTCAGCAAAAACCCCAGGACTTGGTTATTTGAGGAAAGATGGATGGAAGGAGTCTGCAGGTTTTAAATACCCAGCCACATGGCAGAGCTGCTGCTCAGGAGGTGGGTTGTGCTCTGACTCAGTTTACCGACTGCAGTTCCATCACTGCTGCAATACACCAAGCAGGGATGGGGCTACTCCTCCAAACGGAGGGTTTCCGTATGCTTCTGTCCTTCGGAAATGACCAATTACATTTTTGCTCAGACTGCTTTTGCTGCAGGAATCAGTACTGAAAACCCAGAGGAGCAAGCTCTTATCTCCAACAAAGGTTGCACAAGGGCAAGGATGGCCCGTCTGTAGCTCGAAAGGTTTTCTGCAGCTTTTCAGTGCTGCTCCTGAGAAGAAGACACGTACCGTGACCCAGGAATTGCTGCGGAATGTTCCCCCAGTTCACTGGAAGCTGCTGAGGCTGGTACTGCTGGGTTGTCTGGTTTCCAGAGAGTGCTGGAACACCTTCTGTATCAATCTTTCCACCATAGCCCCATATAACGGACAGGTTTACATGTACTGTCAGATCCTGCAACAAGGGAAAAGCTTTTGCTGAAGTCAGAGTGCTGTGTAATAGGTTTTTACCTGGTGGAAAGATTCTCTCTCTCTGCTGGTATAAACAAATCTCTGGCTCCTGTTGGAAGGAGATAGGACAAGAGGAAATGGCCTTTAGTTGCACCAGGGGAGGTTGAAGTTGGCCATGAGGAACAATTTATTGCCGGCAAGGGCTGTGAAGGGCTGTGCCAGGCTGGGCAGGGCAGTGGTGGAGTCCCCATCCCTGGAGGGGTTTCCAAGCCCTGGAGATGTGGTGCTGAGGGACATGGGTTAGTGGTGCCCTGGCAGTGCTGGGGGAACGGTTGGACTCCATGAGCTTAAAGGTGTCTTCCAACCAGAATGATTCTATGTTCCTATGACACAATCCTCAGGCAGGATTGCCGACCGAAGTTTTGCCTTTCTAATAACATGACTTGGTATCACTGTCAGATGGTCACCGCCACCAGTTCTCTCCAAGCCTACTCACACAGACTAGAGTGGACCAGCTTCTGCAGCCAACATTCCCCGGAGGGAGCATCACAATTACCTTCTTAATCAGCAAACTTCAGCTCCCCAGCCCCACCGATAGGCTACACGCGCTGTAGCTTCAAGCCTCCCACAAAGCACAGACTCAGTTTTCTCAGCTCTTGCCACGGCAGCTCATTCTCTGAAGATTGAGGGAATATTGCGCTGCTGTTTCTCCGGACAGTTGAGGTGCCTTTTACCAAAAGCCTGGGAGGGAAGCACTCACCCGAGAGCTGCCTCCCCAGATCCGCAGCCCCTTTTCCAAATGTGCAAACTCAGACGGTTTCTAAGCTGTGATTGGCATATGGGAATATAGAAATCAGCCTCATAAAGGCTCGCGCTAGCTAATGCTTCCCACTGGTGAGGAAGATGGATGATATCCTGTAGTGTTAACATGTGGAAAGTGCTAATATTTCATCCGATGGTTCAGTCTGTAGGAAGGTGAGACGCGGGCCCAGAGCTTCCCACTCATGGACATCTTGAATAAAGCTTTCCTTAAATTATTTCCATTGGAACTAATTCTCCTGCCCCTTTTGTCAGTGGCCTATCCATCTCCCACTGAATCATTTGGGACACAGAATAAAAAGTATTCAGAGGAAAAATAGCGAGTGTTTCTAGGGCTGGAATCAGGCTGAGAACAGCTTTGGAAGTCTCTGATGAAATGCCGTGTTGCAGTTGTTTGTGCAGGTAGGAACACAGCAGTCGAGGATGCTTGAAAACAGGTTTTTTTTTCCTCCAAATACACACAGAATTAGAGCAGACATTAATTTAGTCATTAATTTAATCAAAGGGTATTGTACCTGACCACTAGCTGGGCTACTGAATGTGGAGTGATCCTGATTTACATGAGCAAAAGACCTATGCTATTGAATGCTATGTGAATGCTATGTGTGTCCACCTCTCCTGAAAACACAAAGGAGGGTAATTCTTGTCCTTCAAAACCTTGCCCTAAAAGGACTGATTGCGCAGAGCTTCCTCCAAGTTTCAGCTCCATCCTCACAATTATAGACCTTAGAACTTTGCCCAGAGTTAATAGAAGCCACGAGACAACTGGGTATCAGCAGAAATACATAGACACACGACTGATGAGGACCAGCTTTTGAGGAAACAGGAAAAAATAGATTTCAAGAGGGAGCCTGAAGACAGAGGTAATATTGGCTCTGTAGGGCCAAAAAATGTTGGCTGGGAAGCAGAAGCGTAATTAGAGAGGGAGAAAGTAGAAAGGTCTGAAAGGAGAGAAGGGCTACCAGAAAACAAGGATGATGTGAAAGCAAAAGAAGGGCAGATTTATGTAAATTCTGTGTGAGAAGAAAGGCCAAGCAACTCAGAGAGATTCTTGAGGGAATGAAGAGCTGGAAAATGCAATGCCAGAGCTGGCTGACTGGTATGGGCAGGACTGGAATGGACCTCACAGGCTGGCAAGAGGCTGGGAATGCTGTTTGGATCAAACAGGTGGGACACATACCTTTTTGTGGGAAGGCAGCTTTGACTCCAGTATCTCTGGTATTTTAGCACTGTTGGTTTCACACAGCTTGGTGAGGAGTCTCTTTCTGACCCTGAACAGCTGCTGCCCTTCTCCCACCTCTCCTTCTCCCACTGCCATTCTGGTCCATCTGAATCCTGCTTTCCAGCACAGCTCTCCTTGCAGGGCTCGAGCTCCCTCTGACTCTCCAGAGGCTGCTGAGCACACTGAGTTGTGACGAACCGTGCAGCAAGTGTATTTTTTATGATGTGGACAAATGTCTGCTAGAGATGTGCGACCAGAACAGCTGTCTTTTGGAGCCAGCACCGTTTAAGAACAGCACCTCTGTTAAGCCTTCTCTAGGCTACGTGCATCTTACTTGATGCTTTGTGAGATTTATTCACTGACCTTTTCCAGGGACTAAACGAGGGAGGTGGCAGGAGGAGGGGGGGGAAAGGGGAAATCAGCTCTGAAGCGGTTAATTTTACTGGCTCCAAAATTGATAAGCGGTGGTACGTCAGCCTGAAATGAACTTGCCTTGTTCAGTGGGGTTCTAAGACAGCGGAACTCAATCAGCAACGGGCCACATGGTTCAAAGCCGCAATTCATCCCACCGCGCCTCTGAAAAATGGGAGGTGACAGTTCATTTTGCCAGTGACAGTCTGTCGGTCTCGCTCACTGCCTCTCCCGTCGATTGCACTGCTGAGGTGAAGTGTGAGCTCCAAGACACCCTTGCTTTGTATTCCACTCAGCTGAACAGGACAATCCGAGGATCAAAGGTGGAAAAAACCTCCTCTAGCCCAACCCTATCCACTTCTATTTCTCCCTCCTTACTTTTAAAAGGCTTTTGCAAGCCAGATGCCAAGAGCCCAGGAAAGCCCGATTCCTCCCCTTGGTTTCACCTCACTCTTTAGGGTTAACATTTGTCCCAAGCACGGATGTCTCTTACCATCAACCCCTCGGCATCCACCTGACAGGCTGGCAACCCAGGCCCGCTGCTCTGCAGTGCCAAACCTGCTGCACACAACTAGACAGGATAATATTCCAGGTGACAGGGCTCTCTGAGATGTGCCAGATCCTGGCAGCGTTTCCATTCTCTGTCCGTGCACGGTGTGCGGAGGCAGACGAAGCAAAAAAAAAAGATAATAGAGATGACAGGTAGAGAGATTTCTGCTCCTGAGCTTTGTCTTTAGCCATCGATTAGTTCCTCTCAAAGAGCACTTGCGTGAATGTACTCAGCAAATCCCCTCCCGAGCACGGTGACGGCGCTTGGGAAGCGCAGCGTGGCGAAGAGGGGGTGAAGGACTGAAGCATCGGCTGGTACCTCCTGCCCACATCAGGGAAGCGTGAACCAGCGGCTGGGACACTTGCTCACACGCTGCAAATCTCGAGTGCTTTCAGAGTGTTCTCTCAGCCAAAGATTCAACGGCGCAGTTTCTGTGCACGCCACATTTAACCGCCCAAATCAGGGCTCGACTACGTGTGAAAGTTGATCTGAAATTCCAGGCTAGAAAGCTCCAGTGGAATGGCGTTTTGGGTGAACCCCAAATGAACAAGTCCTTTAACTCTTCTTTCCGAGCACCTGTCAGGCTCGCTGCCGTTGTGCTGCTCTGTGGGTCTGACCGTGTTCAGGGACTGACCCTGAATGCGTGTGGCTCCTACTAGAGAGCAGCTTTTAACTCTCTCCCCTGCAAATGCACAAAGCAGTAATTGATATTTGACTTCCAAAGTCATCTGTGCAAGCTGTTGGCTCGGAAAATGGAGATCTCCAGTATTATTACAGGCTGGGCAGAAGATATTCTTGGCTTCATTTATAAGAGGGAAGAAGACAGTAATTAAAGCTTAATAAACACTGTGCATCAGTAAAACAGTTTGGCACATGCAGCTGCTTTTATCTTTGGAGATGGGAACTCTTTGGTTCCTATGCCTCTTTGAGGCAGATAAATAGAGGCTTGCAATGCGAGACAGATATATAGACAGAAAAAGAAGGATAAGGAAAAGCATAATGCTGAGAGCTACCAGAAATACTCAACATACAACATGGTCAGTAAATATCCAGCTTCTCTATATAGAATCATTTAGGTTGGAGAAGATCTCTAGGGTCATCTAGTCCAGCCTTCATCCAACATCTCCCTAACCCCAAGACCACGTCTCGAAGCGCCACATCTACCCATTTTTCGAACCCCTCCAGGGATGGTAACTCCACCACTTCCCTGGGCAGCCTGTTCCACTGGCTAACTGCTCTTTATATCAGAAACAGCCAGAAATTCTGTATCTCATAGTGTACAACCTCAGCCCAGACCCTATAAACACCTAGCACACGCCCTTCTGGTGAATCTTCAGTATACTCAGGAAAAGCCCTCGGGAACATTCCCAGAAAGCTCCTCTGCAGCGGGTTTCACCAGCAATGCTCCTGCCTCGGTGCTGGCTTGGCTGGCTCTTGGGCTGCGGCAGGACACGCTGTCCAGTTGTATCGCACTTGGCACGTCGGCACCGCCAAGACAGGCACATTACAACGCAACGCCTGCGTATCCAGACGGAGAAGGGATGAGAGACCTGATGGATGTGGAGTGGATGGGACTGAGCGATACCTCCAAGCTTCCACGCGCACTGGCAGCCAGGGTGGGATAGGGAGTGAGGAGAGAAAAAGCAGCTGGAATGATAGGAAAAGGCTTTTGCGAAGCCCAGAGTGGTGAAGGTTGGGCTGTGGGATTGTTCTGTCGGTGCTTAAAAATTAAGGTGAGATGGCAGGTGCACAAGAGGCCTGGCAATAGGCAGCACCATCCTGAAGATAACAGGTTGTCTGTCAATGTGAGGAGCTTATGTACATGTTGGACCACAGAGCTCCCACTAACGGAGAAATTAAACCTGTCTCTACACACCAGTCCCAGTGCTCTGATTACATTTACAGAGGTTGTGACCTGCATCCTGTCACCATGGAAACCTCTCCTGCTGCTGATGTACAGTCAGGTTGTTTCTGTGGGTGGCTGATATTTAAAGGTAGAGGCTACAGTGCTGCGATATCGAAAGCCAGGGCACCAAGTTTACGAGCAGCCGAGTGGCAAAATTCATTTCACTCCCTTTGACACCTTGTAATCTCGACTGGCAATTCCAGGAGATGCTGAGAAGGTGGTAGAGAAAGAAAAGAAAAGAAAAGAAGAAGAGAAGAAGAGAAGAAGAAGAAAAGATGAAAGAGGTGGGGGAGAAAGAGGATTCACTCCTCTCTCTCAAGCAATTCTCCTGCATAGGGGAGGGAATTTGTGTATTAAACTCACAAAATATAGCACTTTCCTGGATCCCTTAAATCAGCCTTCCCTTCAAAAGCAGGCTTTGCACTCAGCCCGTGCCTCTCCTGTGCCCAAAATACTCTTACGCTTATTCTGCCTTGATGCAAAATGATCTTTAAATATTCTTCTACATCTCTTTTATCTATTCGGAACCGAATGTACCCTTGATATAAATCTGTGACATGCCCTGCAATCAGGGATGTTGCTTTGGAGACAAGTGGGGTCCTTGGTCCCTGACTACTTGAGAAACTAGACCTCCAGCACGGGGCTCTGTGTCTCAGCAGTTTCATCCCCTCATTATCCAACTCTCCGCGTGTGCTGTGCGCAGGGATGGAAGTGGGAAGTGCAGGATGTTGCTGTGCAAGGGGAATCCCCAGTGGCACTGCCACAAATACCAGTGTGGAGAAAGAGCATGAGCAGGAGGACCCTGGGGCCAGGGCTGATGCTCAGCATGGAGATGCCTGACAGTGGAGCTGACTACGATGTCAGCTTCTCACACAGGCGACAGACACTACCTGACAGGCAACTACTTAGCTTCCCATTTTCCCCGGTATAAAACTATTCTGTTAAGCAATGGAAGGCAGCGCAATGAAGGTAAATAAAACTGACACAGGACCACGGCGCTGCTCTCCTCGCAGACGTGATTCTCTGATCGTTTGGTGGAAGACAGAGGAGAGCTGGGAGCAGGGGACTAGCTGATGGAGGCAGGATGAAAGGAGATAAACTGCGGGAGAAAAGCACTTGTGGTGTTAAGGGCAGGTGGCTGGGAAGCAGAGCAGTGCCCCACGGAATGGGGAGTCTGTAGGGAAAGCATTTGTTGGGATCTGAGATGAGCTTGGCTCAGTTCCAGGTTCTTCCATGATTCCCTGCGTGATCTCAGGTGGATCAGTTCAAACCAGCTTCCTCCCCCTGAACATTAGTTTCTTTGCAAGTAGTTTCCCAGGCTCCCTCCACAGACAGCAGGGAGCAAGAACTGGTGATGTACATTTTAATATATACGGTACAAAGAAAAGAACCATCGTGATTACGATTGGACCAGCACAAGAGAGTGTCAGGGATTTACCCAACCAGAAGCGTGTGACAAAACATGAACGGCGGCAAGGAGAGACGAAACGAGGGGGATGGACTCAAGAGCTAAGAGCAAGAAATGGAGGGTATATAAAGGGTACTTTGTGGTGTAAGGGGTCAGGGATGCCTCAGGGAGCTGGACAGGCTGGGCACCAGTGCATCCAGCTGAATTTTCCTCTAGACTGTCATCCCTGCACCCCTTGAGGTCCTACCTCTTTGTTTCCCTCTCTTGTGTCCTGCCTTCTGCACCAGCTGTAAGCTCTCTGGGGCATCTCTTAGTCCCGCTTGCCTATCCCAGCAGAAATCCCCACTATGAAAGGATTCAACAAAGCTATCATGGTACAAAGAATCAGAGTTTGCATACCAGCTCAGGAGCCCCTGGAGCCCGGCTCGGGTGTAAGAGATCCATTGTTTAGGCACCACAAGAGTGATTGCTGTGAGTGCTGCAGACAGAGGATGCAGAGCCATGACTAAGAGATCAGTTGGTTCAGGAGGAGGTGAGAAAGAAAAGGCATCAGCTGGAATCCCAGATCAGCTTGCTCTGGGTTGGATATCTGACCTTTGTAGTGCTTTGATTTGAAATTGTAAACCCTTGTAATCCTGGTGGATTACATCTCCATAGCCTTTAATGTGTGCATCCCCCAGAGCCATGCAAATGCAGAGTGAGAGAGAATGGGGCAGCCCCCCAGACGTGCCCACCGAGGAAGAGTGCTTCTCCGCTGCCCTCTCTTTCACCTTGAATAATCTCCATTTGCTCTGGGGTAGAAGCGGAGAGAGCGGAGGTTAAAAGTAGGGAGGTGCAGAAGTTTAGAGAAGTGCAATACAAAGTAGCAGATAATCACATCAGAGGAGATAAGAGCTGAGAAGAGAAGGGAAAGAGGTTGTCGGGTTTAGCGGGATAATCGGGCACTTAGCTGGCTAAAGATCTGTGGTGTCAATGACCACTCCAAAAGGCACACACCGCTGTTGATACTGAGCAGTGACTCAAAAGAAAGGCCAAACTTTGCACACAAGATACCACCATCCCTTTCCAAGCTGAAGCAGAGGCAGCAGCCAGGCACTGGTGGTGCCTGCCTGGATCTGCTGGGAAGCGATAAGGGGCTGGAAGAGAGGAAGCCCTGCTGCAGGAGTGGCCTTGAAGATTTAGGAGACCCAGGTTTGATTCCAAGCTCTTCTACGGACTTGGACCAAATCACTGGAGTAGGCTGGATTCAGACAGTGAGCTGTGATGTGAATCTAGGTTGTCCTGCTGCAGCAGGGGCTGATGTTTCTCTGGCCGGGTTGCTCTACTCTGCCATGGGGAACTTGGTTAACTTGGCTGAGATTTGCTGTGTGATTTCACCCACCGTTATCAAGCATTGGAACAGGCCGCCCAGGGAAGTGGCTGAATCACCATCCCTGGATGTGATTAAGAGCTTTGGAGAGGTGGTGTTGAGGGACACGGTTTAGCAGCGGACTTGGTAGAGGAGGCCTATGGCTGGACTTGATGATCTTAAAGGTTTTTTCCAAGCTAAATGATTCTATGAATACTCAGCTGGAAGCGTGTCAAATCTGCAGGACTGTCAGGTGCTTCTTCACGGCTGGAGCCATAGCTCAGCATGGGTGTTTATCAGAGCAGGGAATGCTAAGAGATGTAGGTAAGAATGACAGCAATGTGCTCCTTACCTAGGAGAACATCCACATTTGAGATGGCAGCAAGCTCTGAGCACAGTTTGCTGGTGATCCAGCTGTAGGTCTGGGTCCTTGTCTGAGAAGCCCAGTCCAACACTCACCCCAGAGTGCTTGTGCTGCAGAGCGTCCAGGGAGCCTGTGCTTGCTCTTTCCTTCGGTGGTCAACCATGGACGGCCTCTGCAGCCACTGGAAGAACTGAGCAGCTCTGGAGGATGGTTCAGATGACAGGTGGAGTGAGGCTGTGGAAGTGTCACCTTCTCTTTCTCCATGGCCGATGGACAGAGCCTGGTGTGACATGGTTCTTAGTGCGGATGCTTCTGTCGTTTACCTTTCCCTGAGGTGGGAAGCACTAACCAGGGAAACCACTATTTTCTTTTTAAAGTACCATTTCCGCCATTTACAATTAGACAATTCATAAGCGCTTCACTGGAAAAAGGCCAGAGGGCCCAGCACTTTGCAGAATTGCCCCCTCGGAGGACACCCGTTGCAGAAGGAGTTGCTAGAAGAGGACTCGGGTTTAAACTTCAACAGGACTTGAGCTGGTGGGAAGGGCGTTGGGTGGAAACATGGAGGATGTGGGCTCTGCTCCTCATTCTTTCACTGCCAAAGGTGCTGTTTAGGCAAGACATTTCCCTTCCTTCAGCCTCAGTTTCCTCTTTTGTGAAACAGGGATTGTATTTTTGCACTTGAAAAGTTCTGAAATCTGTGAACCGAGAGTTTAAGAGCCCGGCATTAGTGCCCTTAGTTCTACCGTGTCTCTAGGGTTTCACCTTGAGAGCAGCTCCGTGATGTTTGAATTTATTCCTCACACCAAGTGTTTAAAGCATCTGGCAGAAGAGGGCAATATAATAACAGCTGCACGAGCGTTTGGGGTATTTTTCAAGCCGGCTTCTTTCGCATCTGCAAGTTTTACCCTTTAATTTCATAATGAATGAGCGGTAGTAACACTTTGCATTTATAAACTGCAGCATCACTCATTGGAAGATCTCAAAGCAGTTTACAAACATCCATTGGTTGCTTGACAAGCATGAAACGGAAGGGTAACTGTTGTACAAAATGACAGGAATGAAACCATAAGCTCTTGAATTTAGGGAATACTTCTGCCTTCCAGTTCTTCCAGCAGATAAGATCGCCGACTAACGGTAGTCATTTCTGTGTTTAATTAATAATGTAATGCATCCAATATCCATGCTCGCAGATAATGGGCTTGTAACACAGCCTAACATGCCTCCCGTATCATTAAGTTTAACTGTCACACTAAATAGCAGATTGTCACGCAGCCCCGTCACTTTTTCTTCCTTTCTTTCTCGCGAACATGGAACAAGAGCAGCTGTGGGGAAGGAGAAGCTGAAGAGCTGGGATGATGCAGTGTGGCAGTAAAAAACCCTGGAGGGACAAAAAATCGCAACTGATTCCCCACCACGGCTCTGAAGGAAGAGCGAGGCTGCGAATGCTTGCAGCCAGCCCCTGGTGTTGTGTCCATCACATTGCAGGGCTGCTTCCAAGACTGTCTGGATTGCTTTTTGCTATTTTTAAAATACCAAAAAAAAAAAAAAAAAAAAAAGAGTCGAGTTGATTTTTTTTCCCCCAAGAGAAATATTTGTTTTCGAGGTATGATTTTTCCCCTCTTATTTAATGATTAAATACCCTCAATTACCTGGAATGGAATGTGTTTCAACTTGCAGATATTATTACATTAGACATAACTCCAGTACTCCGTGTCATGGTTTACTGGCCCTGCACAACCCGTCGCACCCCTTGGCTGTTGCTCCAGGGTGTCCCGTGATCCCCGCGGACACACTCTCTTTGCCAACACAGGTCAAGCACCAAGGCAGCTTGACAGAAGATCCTGCTCACAGAGCCTGAAACACCCAAATTCCTCCTTCCGTGCAGCAGAACAACCACAATCCCCAGGCAAAACACTTCGGATGAATATTCTGAAGTCAAACTAGCTTGATTTTTAGACTCCTACCAAAATAATCCTACTTCAGGAAATTCTTTTTGACCCCATCTATTACCGTGCTGCTTGCAGCGCTGAGCTTCCCTTCCCCAGGCCTCTGGCTCTCATTTTTCTTCATGAAGATTTACAGTAATTTCTCCCATATCACTGATTTCTTCATAAGAGAAAAGATCACTTCAGGGACCTACCTCTGTCTCCAGCCACCCTGTTTAACACCTCCAAATATTCCTATTTATGAACTAACATCTGGGTCAGTCTACGTAGCGTAGTTTGAAAGCCATTAAGACAGATGCCTGCATTTCATTAAGCAAGATTTGATAAGACGGGTAGGGTTACAGGGCAAGATTACTATGGGAATTCAGTGAGTTTAAACCTTCACTCCAGTTAATAAAATCAAACAATACATCATAAAAGTGTCTGGAAATTGGCTCAATAATTGAAATAGGACTGTGTGATGGATGGAGATTTATGGATGTTAATGCAGGAGCAGGGCTGCGTTAGAACATTGTATCTTAGTCCCTTCTGAATCCAGACCCTTGAGTCCCAATCCACCTTTTGTGCTGGTTTTAGATTCTTTTCCTCCCAGAATGGCTGGTCCGGTTTTCATCTGGGATGTCACTGGACCAGCCAAGAAATCTCAGGACCATCAAGTGGGATGATGTGATTGATGCTTCCACAGAGGTGTAGACATGCTGTGGTGTTATTATTATACTGACTGATAAAATCAAGTTTAAATTTTGCCATTAGCCACCCAATATTTTCCCATCTCTCATCTTTATCCTGAACTGAAGTATTCAAGAAGCTCTCATGTCATGTCCTTTGTGTCCACCAAGGCTCTTCTCCAGGACTGATCTCTCCTTTCTCAGTCTACCACTTCTCAGATCATGTGGACTTTTGTCCTAAATCTTCGTCCTTTCCCAGGAGCAGACTGGGAGCTCTCCCTCCTCTAGAGAACTATGGATCCTCCCTCAATTCCATCCTTCTCCCTCAGCCTTGATGGCAGCCCTTGGTCCTAGCTGTTTATAGGAAGTGTCCCCTCTGCAGCCTTAATGAAGTGTGTGGCAGTCCTCCTCATTAAGACTCAGTGTTGTCAATAAAAGAGTCATTAAAGTAGTTTGATGAGGATTGGGAGAAAGAGAAGAGGTGCTACAACACATCTACAGGGCAGAGGGCAGCTCCATCACACATTGTAACCAAACAGCAAGGGATCAATATCACCTTTGCATTAAACTGAAGCCCATCCGTCAGCCTGAGGAACAGCAGCCTCCACAGGAGCTCAGCTCACTGCTCCTTTCTGGCTTCCTATCTTCCTAATCCTTCCCTTCACAGAGCATCCTTCTCTTCCTGACGCTGGCCAGCTTTTGCCAGAGGCTGTAGAAATGCTGTCTCAGAGCTGTGTCACAGAATCATTATGGTTGGAAAGGACCTCCAGGGTCATCAAGTCCAACCTTTCTCCTAGCATCTCTCTAACCACTACACCCTATCCTCAAGCACCACATCCATTTGTTCTTTAAACACCTCCAGGGATGGTGACTCCACCACCTCCATGGGCAGTCTGTCCTGCTTAGGCTTCCCGTGGTGTTACACATTCCCTGTACCCAGCTTCAGGATCACAAGTGTTCTGAGAACATGCTGTTGGGAGATGCCTCCTCCATGTTGTCCCCTCAGAGACCACCTCTGCCCCACTCATCCCTGTGGGTACTCCCAGGACAGCTCTTCTGCCACATGTCACCTCCGCAAGGGAGATGTAGGAGTGGATGGACCAGTGGAGACCTCTCAGCCTGAAGGTGGGAGGATGTTGGTGCCATACGGAGAAGAAACGTGTGCCCAATCTCTGGCTCTGCTCCTATCCCATTTCTGGGGTGCTGTGCACAAAGTGCTGCTGCTGAGAGTGGCACCGTGGACCTGGATAACCCCAAGGCACCAACACGCTTGTTTATTTTCCCAGGGTCTTCTCTTGAGATGTTGTGCTTCTCTTCCACACCCGATCTTGTCTGGTCAAACTATGAACCCCTTCAGGGTTGATGTGCGCTAGTGGAACATTTTGGTGGGGTCCTACTGTAACTAACGTGTTGGTGTGATGCAGAACTGTCACGATACACTCACAGATCCTCACCTGCGGAGAAGCCTTCACAGCAGGGAAAATGCTGCATGGCTGGAAGGTAAATGAATCCCGAGTCTGGCAGTCTAAGCTGGGAGCAAGGTCCAGTCCTTTAGATTTTCTTTGGGATCAGATCTGTTTACTGTAACTCAGAGCCACAGACATATTTTTGTTTCTCTTCAGCTCCAGAACAGCAACTCGCAGAGGCACAGAATCAAATTGTGAAGAGAAGCAAAGACCACATTGCTTTAAAAAATGGAAGAGGCTCTTATGGGCATCGTAACCAGCCTTGAACTGAGCGACTTCGTCACCCAAAGAGATACACGAGCTGTTGGACAATGGAAATGACACGAGCTTGTAAACGCCGGGATTGCGGCAGAGCATTAGCGTGGCAGGGCTGATGAGTAAACCAGGAGACATCAGTCACGCAGGCAGGCGCATTACCGGCTTGGAAAGTTGCCTTTTTTCTGAGATGTTGGTCACTGCGAGAGGCAGCAAATGATACCCAGTGGCCCAACAATTTGCCCTGGAATGGCAGGAGCTGTGGTAGAGAAATGGATGGACCAGCATCTGCTCTGAAAAAGCACGAGTTCAAGTCTGCTTTGAATTGGCAGGAGCTGCAGTACCGGGAGGAGAGGACAAAAGGGCAAGTCTGGACCATCCAGGGAGGTTGAGCAAGATGAATAAAGGGGCTGGAAATGTACTTTTCAGCGCCGCAGCACCAGACTAGGTGGACAAATAACCTGATCTGCTTTAATGAAGCCTGTGATCCTCCAGCTCCTTCGTGGAAGGGGTGTCCCAGGGTCAGCGTGCGCCCGCACGAGCATGCACACATCCTTATCTTATCTCATTACGAGAAGTTTCAGATTAATTTCAGCGCAGCCGCTTGAAAGGGCTGTTATCAGGCAGGGCTTTGTGGTTTAACCTTGCCATCCTTTTGTCGTTAACCTTTCCGAATGGCAGCCAGGGGAAGGCTTGAGATCCTGAGGCGCAGGAGGAGCGGGGAGGGGGCAGAGGGGAACTGGGGGACTCTGCAACCCCCCCAGTTTTGTGCATTCGCCTTCACTTGGGGCTGCGTGACAGGACAGCTGGCTGCTTACCTCCGCTGACAGCCGCTGGGAGCCAGCCACACAGAACAGCCCCTAACAGGGACACGTCTCCTGCCAACCTCTCCAGATCCTTTGATATTTCCGACAGCGCCGTGAAGGACTCTGACTCTCCCATTTTACCTTGCATCGCTCAGCTCCTCTAAGGCTGCCCTGCTTGGTTTCCATAGTTACACCCAATCGCATCTGGCTTCCTGTGAAATTGGATTTCAAAGCAAGACAAGCCTTCAAAGGAATTTGTCCATTTAACAGAATATCATTAGGAAAGAGCCTGTCTGCTGAACTTGGGACCTAAAATGATTAAGGTGGGGCTTTTATCATGTAGGGAGGCAGCTTTACATCTGGAGCCCATGGAGCTTGATGCTACACAACAAGGATGCAGTGGAAGAGGCTGATCGCTGCCACGCTCCCCCAGCTGACCACGAACCTGAATTTGTAACCTATTCACACATTCAGAAAGGAAAGTGGCAAGGAAAAAGGCAAGAAAAAAAAAGGTCATTTGCTTGGGAATCAGTTTGCTGGGCTCTATCTGCAGCTGCACAAGGTCGAGTGGAGGAAGGCTTGGCTTGGTGTAAGGCCTTGGGTAATAGCACCTACGTCTCCATGGCAGTGAGGCTTTAAGCCTCAGTACTCCTCAGTAAAATGAATTTAATGATAACAACAGCTGCTGCATGGTCAAGCTTCCTGTAGGACCTGAGGGGAACATTCTAGGTGCTGGGTCCTGTCTCTGGCTGCCAGGACCAAGGGATGGATGTGTGGTCCAAGAGCAGCCAGGCTGCAACTGTGCCAGCCTCCACACATGAGGCTGTTTTCATTGCTCTATGATAACCTCAAGACCAAAAAACCAGCAGCTGCAACACATCCCCGAAGTTGAGCAGAAAAGATCTAGAGCTTTCCTGACGCTGTGAATGCTGCAGCAGCAGGAAATCTGGTGGGTGCCATCCCCATATGCTCTTATGCAGTGACCACAGCCAAGGCAGCAAAGGATGGCGAACCCCCACAAAACATCTGCAGAACAAGCCGCTGCTAGTCTGACACGAGGAAAAATTGCTTCCAGACCCTAAATATGATAAATCAGTTTAACTCTTGGGCAAGACTCACTGACCAGGTATTTTCTAGTTTGCTCTTTACCATCCCATGCTTTCAGATTATTGCGTGAGCTACAGAAGTGCAGTGAACGTGTGAGATGACCCTTTTCTTTGCAGTCGCATGAACATTCCTCCCTCTGAGATCTGCATTGATCAGGTTTTATTGATCTTTCTGGCATATCTGAAGGCAGTTTCTTCCGTCTAAGGGACCTAGCTCATTCCTTTATAAACTCATTTTTAAACTTAGTCAGTCTCAGCAAGCAGCTGCTTTTTATTTGTAGTCTGTAATGAACTGACTGGGCTTTCTACACAGACGCATTTAAATATTTATCCCTAAACAGCTCTAGGTGAGAACATTCCTACAGATCCATCTCCCATACACATCCACCTACACGCGCTACCATTTCTTGCACGCAATCAGAACCACTCAGACGTGTCGGGAGCCTCAGGCAGCTAACAGAGATTCACGATTTGCTCCCGTAGGAGAGTCTTAATTTTCTAAATCCTGACTCATGAAACCCTACCTGACTGCGGGGTGTGATGGGGAAGACCGCTGTGATGTATATGCTTTCTAGCAAGGCAATCCTCCGTGCGAGGCCCTCTGAGATGCAGCGATGCTTCCTGTGCTTTAAGACCTCTGCACCTCTCCTGTGAAGACAGGTTGAGAGAGTTGGGGCTGTTCAGCCTGGGGAAGAGAAGGCTCTGGAGGGACCTTACAGCGACCTTCCAGTATCTGAAAGGGGTCTATAAGAAGGTGGGGGAAGATCTGTGCTCAAGGGTTTGAGCAATAGGATGAGGGGTGATGGTTTGAAGCTAAAGGGTAGATTTAGGTTGGACATTAGGAAAAAGTTCTTGAGTATGAGGATGGTGACCACTGGAACAAGTTGCCCAGGGAGGTGGTGGAGGCCCCATCCCTGGAGATATTCAAGGTCAGGCTTGATGGGGTTCTGAGCAACCTGCCCTCATTAGAGATGTCCCTGCTTATTGTAGGGGAGGTGGGCTAGATGGCCTTTGGATGTCCCTTCCAACCCAGTACATTCTATGATTCTATGATCTGCTGAAGAGCAATTTCTTGGACATATTATCCTAAAATCAAGAATATGGCACAGTGGTGTTGTCAACATGGGTGAGCCTGAGCAGCGGGGCACAAGGTAAAGGACAGAAACTGAGGCAACACAGAGTAGGAAATCTGTAAGGTCTGGACGGGTGATGTCAGATATGAAGTCCACCTCCAGACTGTACTGAAATTAGATGTGTGCAGAGTATGGCCAAGTGACAAATCAGACGTGGTGGGGTGGTTTTTTTCCCAGATCTAGAGAGCAATCGAGCCTCTTTAGGCAGGAGAGAAAACACACTCTGCTCTTCTTGGTGACTAGACCCCAAATGGCAGCTCCCACTCCAGCATTACCACGTGGAGAGACTCTGCACAGAGAACAGGTAAATCAGCTGCATACTAAACTTGTTCATGGTCACAGTATCTTCATTTCTCCTTTAAAGAGGCCCCTTCCTGACAAGTGTTATATATATGGGAGTTACTGAGGTGTTGTCTGCATGCACAAAAGTGCATATTGCAACCAAAAAGTCCTAAAAAGTACTTTTCAGCTGCTTCAGGGAATTTCCCCCAGTGGAGACAGAGCACTAGAACTGCGGGGGCCCACCCAAAACCAAGAAACACAAAGCGCGGTGCTTCTTCTTATACCTGCTCTTGATCTGATTTGTACTGATAACCAAAAGCAAAACCGAGACTTTTCCCTTGTCTCACCCACTTCGCTCAGCAAGTGGGTCACAAAGCACGTTAGCAGCTGGTAGCATATGGAGGAGCATCTCTCATATACTTCCACTTCTTCCAAATTGAAGCCTTTGCCAGTGTAGCTCTTACATCACGTGCGAGATGAGCCTGAAACACACACACGGCCTTGACTGAACCGAGCAAGAAGCTTGGGCCAAATCTGGAATCTGCTCCGGGTTTGCTTTAGTCAAGATCTGCTGCCCAACAACTAAACTTTTATAGGGCTATGAGGATGGTTAAAGGGCTGGAACATCTCTCTGATGGAGAAAGGCTGAGAGCCCTGGGGCTGTTGAGCTGGAGAAGAGCAGACTCAGAGGAGATCTGATCAATGCTGATCAAGAGCTAAAGGTTGGGGGGCAAGAGGATGGGGCCAGACTCTTGTCAGTGGTGCCCAGTGACAGGACAAGGGGCAACGGGCACCAACTGGAACCCAGGAGGTTCCATCTGAATTGGAGGAGAAGCTTGTCTGCTGTGAGGGTGTCTGAGCCTGGCCCAGGCTGCCCAGAGAGGTTGTGGAGTCTCCTTCTCTGGAGACTTTCAAAACCAGTCTGGACATGTTCCTCTGTAACCTGCCCTGGTGAACCTGTTTTGGCTGGGGGGTTGGACAAGGTGATCTCCAGAGTTCCCTTCCAACCCCCTCCATTCTGTGATTCTGCGATTCCATCCAAGTGATGCATCCAGCAAGCTGTAAGAGTCTGGTTCTGCAATTATTTGGAAATATGCTCAGCCTCGTGACATGGCATTGTCCCACTGATGCCATTTTGCAGGCTGGGAGCGCAAAGCACAATTCTTCTTTCCTTTTCCTTTCTTGTTTTGCCTCCCCTTGGGGGGTTCAAAGCCTCATCGCATCAGGACACCCCTTAGGACTCAGCCCTGGCTCTCTGCTGCCAGGAGCTGTTGTGCCCCTGCTGAAAGCAGCAAGTGTGAACTTTCCTGAAGCTCCGTGGTGCTGCGTCTGTGGCCAACCCAGCCGGAGTGCATCCTTCTGTACCACCTCCAAACGCTGGGAAAAATAATTACAGAGTGCACGCCAGGAATAAAATAACAGAAAAGTAAAAGGGTGGAGCAGGGGGGGTTGGAACTAGATGATCTTTAAGGGCCCTTCTAACCCAAACCATCTTGTGAGTCTATGTTCAGAATATGTGCTGTAATATGTGCTGTAATAATATTTGTTTGATACCAGGATATTGCAGAGGACTGGATCCTGTACACTTAGCCTCTGGGAAATCTCAGGCTGGGCTTTGGAGTCATTGCTGAGCTTCAGAAAAAGAAGTGTCTTTGGACTTGTCACTATCGAGCCTAAAATTTGGCAACGCAAGAATGAAAAATACCAGCGGTCTGCTCCCAGTCAGCTTGTGCTAATTCATTTATACGGGAGCGGAGCAGATGCAGGGCTGTGGGTTAATCTAATGCGATGCCATTTTTGTTTGGTAGAGCACAGTTTGCATTTATTGCCTGCCATAAAGCAAGTTAAAGTGCACAACCCTGTTATTTCTCTGGGCAGGACATAGAAATATGAACGGCTATTACCATCTAACCCCCTTCCTCTGCAGGATGCAGGAAGAGGGGAATTTTTATTGCAGAACAGCCAAGTACCATTCTCTTCCCCTGCGCATTAGAGGATGGATCCCGCCTTTGCCTGGAATAAAGCCAACCCCCAGCTCCTGTTGTGTTAGAAACAGGCACAGGAGGTTCCATCGCAGGCCCCCCCAGAGCTCCTGGGTCTCCTCTGCCATCAGGTGCGCTCAGTTGGGTGATGATGAAGGAGACACACGCCCAAGGGCCACCTGGTTGAAATGATGATGCAGGAGCCGAGCTTCAGCTGTGCTGTTGCTGGGGTGGAGGGAGGCTCAGGCACTTTGGTAGCTCTTGGCCATGGAGGGGCTCAGTGGTCAGGGGAGCTGGACTTGTGGCTGCTTGCAAGCAGGTAGGTTGATCTGCTGGGGCTGCAAGAGGAGGAGGAGGCATCTGAGAAGAGCCATGTGCTTCCTCCTGCCTTTTTTGGGGTGTCCCCGCCCTCCCTGCTTCCTTTGTCCCTGCCCCGGAGGGACAGGAGCAGTAGCAGCAGGTTTGACTCCTCTGCAAAGGAAGGTGGCAGGTATCATGATCCCAGAGGAGATTCAGAGGCTCCTGGAAGGTAACCACGAATTCCTCCTTGCTCCTCTTCTATTTCCTGGGGGAAATTCGCTGTGGTTGCAGGGGAAGAAGCTGACAAGCTCTTTGTGTCTTCCTGTGCTGAGGCTGGGAGGGGAATGGAAGGACTGTGGGAGCTTCTTCTTCTCTAAGACTGGTGGTTTTGAGGTCCTCAGGTTACATCTCCATTCCCTGTCACTAACCCCAGTGAGAGCACAGGAGATATGGCTGGCTGGCCTGGTGTTTTTGGGACTGCCCTCCTGTTGCTCAGGAGCTGGTAGGTGGGTCCATACCTGTGTTAGGGGTGGGGAAGCTCTCTGGTGGGTCCCAGAGACTTTGTAAAGGGAAAGGGGTGTGTGCAAGATCGAGGGGTGTCTTCTGGCATGGTCAGAGGATGTCCCCACTGAGTGCTTTCGGTTACAGCACTGAGGTTCTGCTGGTGCATCACTGGGGTGAGACGAAGGAGCTGGTACAAAGGGTTTCAAAGAAGCTTATGTGCTGCAGTGAGCCATCTCAGCAGGCTTTGTGGTGGCTGTGAGAGTGGTGTCTCCTGGCTTCAACTGGTGTGCGGGTGTTGTGCGTCGCGCTGGGGATGTGGTGAGCGAGCTCGCTCCTTAGGGGTGCGTCCTCAGGAAGGCTTCAACCCTGTGGAAAATGGGGCTAAGAGCAGTGCTGGTGTCCAGCCCTGCTCCTGCCTCGTGACTTGAATGTGACCTCCTGAGGTCTCAGCTTCTGCGTGAATGAGCTGAGAGCTGGGAGTTTCCTTGTGTGGTGTGAGGGGGCAGGTGGGAGGCTGCTGAAGTCGTTTTTCCTGGTTTTCTTCACAAACTTGAACTGTTACCTCTCTACTCATTGAAGTGGTGGGTCAGCCCAGCAGGAACCAGGCTAAACTCTTCTATCAAAACATGCTTCACAAACATAAGTTCTATGGGGACCTTTGCAGCCATTGCTGACCCCCATGGTGTGGCCAGCAGAGGTTTGGTGAGAGAGGTGCTGTGGAGAGGTGACCACATCATAACCTGCCCGTACATAGAACTTGAGCAGCAGCATTGTGGGCTGGAGCAGAGGCTTTGGCCCGTCACCGAGCTCCACCAGCACGTGTTACCAACATCCTGTAGCACAGATGTGGGTGGGTGGGTGGCGGGGAAGGAGTCGTTGCTGCTCAGGGAGGTTGGGTTTGGGGCTGGCCCATGTGCCTCAAGGCTTTGTGACCTTTCGTTTCCTGCTGTGATGGCTCCTGGCAGCACGGAACACTCGCCCCTTCCCTTCTGAGACGTGGGATAACTTCCAGCCCTGGCATCTATCAGCCTGAGGGAGAGATTGTGCAGCCTCCCAGCCCATCAAAGCTCTCTTCCAAATGCTTTGTGTCTTCCCCCAGATGTAGGTGTAGATTTTCTCCTCTGTTTTTTAATCATGGGGGCTGCGGCGAAGTTCACCCTTTCACGGTTTTGATGTGCGGCACTTTATTGTTCAGCGCTGACACTTTTGTAAACAACTCATTTCTGCACCTGCCACCTCCCTTTAACTTAGATTATTTTCTTGTTAGCTGACTGTTTTTAATTGAAGGCTTCAGATCTCCTCCTAAAGCACAGCCTTTATTTGCTGACAGGTATAGCAGGCTATGAATGGAGATTAATTGCATGTCACATACCTCTGTATCAAACTTGCTGTGTCTTAACAATCTATATGGTCTCGAGGCTGAGGAGGCTCCTGGCTACGCAGGCTGGCAATGAAGGCGCTTAAGCTGTTACAGCGTTGGCAAACTGCGTTACCATAAGGATGCTTGTATTTGAAATAAAAATTAGAAATAGAGGAGGATGTAGAGGCAATGAGCTCTGCTTCCTTATGTTAAGGTTCGGTCCATGGTGTGGGACTGTTTGTGATGCACGGAAGCAGGTAGTCGATGGCTTCCTAGTAACAGTTGTGGTGTTATCACCCCAAAGATCTGAGGTTGCAGCGGGTGAAAGCCAGCACAATGCAGCGCTTGTCTCTGCTTTGCAGTCCTGCAGCACTTACCAAAGCTTGTTGTTTTCTCGTTATGAGGAGATACGGATGCAACGATTCTTACTCGAGGCTCCACATTGCAAATGATGGATCCAAGCGTTGTTGGCGCAGTTAATTGTAGAGTTTCACTTTTGGCTCAGCCGGGTCCCTTTCAATACTACTTTTGCTTGAGGGTATTTCATGTTTCTGCAGCACAAACTTCTTCTGAAGGCTGAAACCAGTGGTTCTGAAAAATGCACTACACCCCTGACAGACACAGGGCTTCTGTCCTCATTTGGAGGAGCAAAGGCAGCCGGATCGTCTTCCCTTCACCTGCCTTGCTTGATCCTCTTCATCTCAGGTGGGAGGTCTGGAAAAGCCATTTTCTTGCTGGAGTTTGGGCTGCAGGAAGGACCGAGCAGGTGCTGAGCTGGGAGCCTGCGGCTGCACCTGCACGGAGCTGCTAATTGAAGGCAAGCTCACAGATAGACAATGAAATGCTCTGCTTTGTGAGGGCTTATAAGCCACCATCAGCATTGACGTAGCATCGTGAGTAGCTCCAGGATTTAAATATCAGGGAATTTGGGGTTGAGACTTGGAAGCCGAACGTTTGGGAAGCTGTTCTCAGTTTTCCCCCCGTTGCACAGGGGAGAACGTCGCATTTAGAATCATAGAATGGTTTGGGTTGGAAGGGACCTCAAAGATCATCTAGTTCCAACCCCCCATTTGGCTCGTTGCAGGAGGATGGATGAAGATTGCTTTAGTTCTCAAGGTTTTTCTCTGACTCAGCCCCACAAAAGCAGGAAGGCTGATCAGCAAAATATTGTCTCACAACTAAACCATCCTTCCTTGAGCTTGCCGAAAAGTCAAGAAAGAGCGTGTGATAGTTCATAGATTTTATTCTGATGTGTGGGATGGGATGATACAACTGGGCTTCCAAATCCTGGGATGCATCTTGGAAATATTAATGCAGTTTCAGGGAAGCTCAAGGTATCTGCTCTGTGTGTTAAGAGGTGTCCTAAATCCTTTTAAAATAAGTTTTTCCCAGCCAGCTGGGGTGACAAACTGCAGGAGCGATTGTGCGAAGCATCAAGTAAGTGCTGGGCAGAGTGGTTGGCTCAGCGTTATCTTGCCTAGCTCAGACATTGTCATTCTGTGGAGTTCCTCTGTTAGTGGAGTGTAGGATTTCTGCTGGCAGGGAAGTAGAAAAGAGCAAAAAAACCCAGTCAATGCGTGTGCACGGAGAGAATACACGTGGCATCTTAATACCTTTCAGCCCCGCTCATTGAGTGCTGATTAACTCCTGGAATTTAGTGCTGCCATTAAAAGGTTATTTACTACCTGGACTTCAGGGGTTGTGACATAATTCTCGGGATGCTGTGCATCTCTCGCAGGATTGAAGTGGATAACTGCAGTTGCCTCTAGAAACTTGATGAAGTCTCAACTACGTTTTTTTTATCCTCCCCTCCTCTTACCTTTTTAGCTGCAGGAAATGAAAAGGAGAGTCCTGTAAACTTTCAGAGTGGATCGCAGAGAGCAATCTATAAACATCAAGAATATAATGTTACGGGCAAGCAGTAAAACTAACATTAGAGTGATTTACTCTAGAGCTGCTTACATATTGCTCTTCCTGATCCACTTTGAGAGTTTATGGCGAGGCTTTCTTTTTCATTTCCTGGTGCTATAAACATAGTGGCTGGCTCTGAGAGAGGCTCTGCCTGCTTTGCAGAAGTGACCCTAGTCCTACTATAACTTATCCAGCAGCTGATCTGTGCTGACATCCCACTAAGTAAATACGGTATTAGAGCTAATCGTGTGCTCGTGGAGCTAATCCGCGCTTAAAAATGACAAGAGGGATACAAGTTTGTGTGAGTTCTGGGAGCGGCTTGGGTTTTTTTTTTTTTTGCTTGTTCTTTCGCTGTGGAAATTCAACCTGTACTTGGTTGCCCACCCAGTTTTAGTGTGCTGGGCTTATGCTGGTTTGTATATAATAAATTGTCCCCTTAGCCTCATCTGTACTTAAGCAGTAAGCTCCTTGGAGCAAGATACATCCTTTGTGCTTAGATATATGTACTTGGGTGCTTTTTATGCAATTTAAATGATTTAGCCTCAGTATCGTCAAGCCTGTCACAAGCTGGTACTTCATTAAAACTGTATGTACGGTTAAAACTGGGTGGAGAGGTCCTGAAAATGAAACCTAGCCTCAGGATTACAAGCTTGGTTTGGGATTTAAAAAGCTTCACTCAGCTTCTCTGGCAAAGCCTTTGTCTTATCGCAAGCAGGCCAACCATGGCTAAATCACTGGCAGGGACTTGATATTAAAAATCCTCTTTGGCTTTATACCTTTGTGTTCCTGGAGCTCCCAAAACGGCTACTGGATGTAGGGGTGGGTTTGAGAGTGATGCTGTGAACGTGGGACAGAAGGGTTGTGTGAGGATGCTTTGGTATCTCAGCGCTGCTGATACTTTGGTATCTTGGCTGTGAAGTGGTGGCTGCAGGTATGAGGCACGGCTGGCTTGGACCTGGGTCCTCTGGATCAGGAGACCTGGTAGGAGGAGAGGGAGACAGAGAAAGGACCTGGTGAGGACCTGGAGGATCTGCATTTGGCTGAGGTGTGCTCATTAGTGAGTTCTCCCATGGAAACTGGTGCTGGAAGCTGGATAACTTTTAGGCTGGACATTAGGAAAAAAATTTTCACAGAAAGAGTGGTCAGCTACTGGCATAGGCTGCCCAGGGAGGTGGTTGAGGCACCATCCCTAGAGGTGTTTAAGGGTCGTTTAGATGTGGTGTTGGGGGATCTGGTTTAGGGGAGAACTTTGCAGAGTAGGGTTGATGATTGGACCTGATCCCAAGGGTCTTTTTCCAACCTGACTGATTCTATGGTTCTATAAATCCAGAAAGGAGAACTGGCCTGGTATGGAGACAAGTGTTACGACCTGGATTCGTTCCTCCTTCCCAGACCAATGTGGGGACATTTGAGTCTCCCTGGTCCTGCCCATCTGTCCCCTTTCTGAAGGGGAAGTGGGAAGAAGGCTCTGTTCCTGAGGGATGCCCCAGCATCAGCCTTGTTCCCCTCCATGTCCTTCCCTATGCTCTTCACCTTAAAGAGGTCTCTTTTTTTCTTCTCTTTCTTTTCTTTCCCCAAGCTTTAAGCCTTTCTTGAGCATCATGAGAAGGCAACAACAACAACAGAGGTCTCATGATTTTAAAGGGGGCGGGAGAAAAAAAGCTTTAATTTCTCTTGTGGCATTTTGATCTTGAGATGTGCTCGCAGGTGGAGGAGCTGTTTTTAAGGAGCTGCAGATTCCTGGGGTGTGCTAAACAGCGCTGGCGGTTGTACCGGCAGCTGAAGCAGAAGGAGCCGAAAGTCGTGCGAGCAGGATATTAAACTGACATTAGTGTCACAGTATGGGGCGTGAGTTAAAGGTTGGCGAGGCTCATGGATGTGCCACATCACGGCTCCAAAGCCAATATTTTCCCTGCGAGGGGAACGTAGCAGCAATGCCGCTGAAGTACCAGGGTGATGTTCTCCTGTGCAGAGCAGGTGTGACTGGAATTATTTTGTTTTCTGTGAGATTTTTCTGAGGCTTCTGTAAAGAACATAAATATTTATGCAACTAGAAGGCACTTAATCCTTTTATTTTCCAGTTCAGGCTGAATTTCTGCATATAGATGTGGTTTCCAGGTGAGAGAATGCTGAGTTTACCTTTGTCTAGCTGCCTCTGTTGAGGAAACACAGGGTGTGGTATTTCAAGGATAACCTTGCAGGAGAACCTGTGGTGTGATTCAAATGCACGTAGGCTGGTGCACGACCAACCTCCTTTTCAGAGCTTGTCCTTTAGGAAGATCATCCTGGTGAAAATCACAGGTTAGGGTTTCCTGGTAGCTTCAGTGGGTATCTTAGAAATGCTTTGGATTCCCCTCTGAACGGAATAGCCACTACTTCTGTGTTCTTAATGCCAGAACCTTTCACAGCAGTAGATTTTTTAACATTTGGGGCAGCAAAGAGACAGGTGGAATTGTACTTGGTCTAGTAGACCATGTTTTGCTTCACCTTCCTCTTCCTTTCTTCTTTGTGGTTTCTTTGCAGTTGCTTATTTGCCCTGCACCACAGCAGCTAGAGAGGAGCTCTGTCATCACGTGCAATATTTACATCCTCTCCTATCTGCGATCATTCAGTGTCTTAACTCCTCCAAATGAAGTTTTCAGACCGACTTGTGTCTCTAGATCAGACTGCTTGGTGTGGTTCACTGAGGCCTTCACAGTGCACAGCCAGGTCCAGGTGTCTTGGCCAAGGACAGGTACGTCTCCGTGAGCTTTAACCTGTACTTCTCCCTTTCCCAGATGTTGAAGGCTACCTGACGGATGGACTGCAGAATGAAAACCTGAGTGCCAAAGCAAGGGAGCAGAGGGATGTGTTACTCTTTGACTTCCAGCAAGTCAAAGCCAGGTTTGTGTTGTCTGCATACATTTCTAATGAAGGTTCTTCAGAGTAGTGTCCTGTCTTGGGGTACCTCATGCTGTATTTAACTAGCTGGACAACTGGCCCATGCTGTGAAGGTTAATGGATGTTCAGGGCTTGGTATAAGGTGACGGCACATTGCAACTGGTTTGTACACTCCTCTATTCAACAATTTTTTTAATCTACAAAGCTGTCATCATTTGTGTTTGGAATTGTTGTACTTCACAATAAAAATATTATGCCTTGGGCTGTGTCTGTACAGCTCTTCACACATGGGTCTCTGATCCTGTCCTGTTGTTCCCTCGATAGGATGAGAGGAAACAGACTCGGGGGAGCTTTAGGTTGGATATTAGGAAAAATTTCTTCCCCCAAAGGGCTGTGAAGGGCTGTGCCAGGCTGGGCAGGGCAGCGGTGGAGTCCCCATCCCTGGAGGGGTTTCCAAGCTGTG